>JANAVB010002393.1:13672799-13685299 GCA_029216955.1 Iris pallida | reverse complement strand
ATCACAATCTAGAGATAGAATATGGCACGATAAAATAGATAAGAGAATCCTCAACCAAGGTACAACAGAAATGAAATACAAGTCTCAACATCTCTACAATATACAAACTCTGAATCAAGAACAACAACTAAACATAAAAGGAAAACAGTCTAAACTAGCTATACTAAGCAAGGTATCGTCCTCAGCAGCTGCCTGAACCTTCCCTGGGGTCCAGGTCCCGAGTGTCAACTAGGCAAACTCCAAGTAAGGGTACAGGGTGCCTCATCATCCTCTGTAAAATTTTCAACAGGTCCAGTCAGGACGGGAGCGAGCACAAAACATCTCACGCAGTTCATATCATGTTAGGAAATATAAAGCATGCAATAGAGTAAGGTACATGAAATGCTGAAAGTAAGAAGTATATGAAAAACAGTAGAGATTTGATAACAGAAAATATCTAAATATGATGAATAAGAACTGTAAGCCTACTGTGATTTAGAGTACAATATGGTTATGTAAACGGTCTAGAAAAATGCAATGGTAACTCCATTGTACGTGGGTGTACAATAGACATATACAATAGTTATACAATGTTGTACAATAGGATTTGATTACATAACCAATTCTACTCCCCCTCCCCAAATCAATACACAAGGATCTACTTCGGTTACGTTATCTTGCACAATAGTGTACAATATTATACAATAGTTGTACAATATTATACAATAGATGTACAATGTTATACAATGGATGTACAATGTTATACAATGGATGCACAATATTATACAATATATGTACAATGTTATACAATAGTTGTACAATGGTCTATCCCTGGGACTCATGTGATACTGAGAGTACAATATGCACAAGGAGTATACAAGGATATGGGTATTCAATAAATACAATATGTAAGTGAAACGCACATCACAATATGTATTTAGTGAATCCAAGGAGATAACATCTCAGAAGAAGATCCGTATAGTACCAATCCGTAATAATGATCGTGTCAGCATCAAGTACAGTAATCTAGAGCAAGAATATAAATCCAGACAAGTATAAAACGGTCAGAGAATGTACTCGCCTTGTATCTGAATGTCTGAAGTAAATGTACTGTCTGAGATGAGGTACCTGACTCCTAGTTAGAGCAACACAAGTCAAGATGTACACAGGGAATGATAAATATAATCTACAATGCATCTGCATGCTGTCTAGGTCAAACTAGACTAAAGTCAACACTTGGTCAACTCCAGTCAACTAGACTAGTCAAACTAGGTCAACTAGGTCAAATCCTAGCCCAACAAGTATAATAAGTCTCACTTGGCCTAACCAAGCCTAGTCTAGCAATCACACACCAATCACAAGGCTATACAAGCCAAACACAAGCCATCACATTCAATATTATACATAAGAGAAAGGAAGCTAACATGTAAAGCTATGTGTATGTGTGAACATGGAGGTGTACATGAAAAAAGAATTCAACACTAGGCCCTATATCACATATATGTATATATAACTATAGGAAAACTCTATTTACCACATTAACACATTTAGCCATGTATAGTATATATATATATATATATATATATATATATATATATATATATATATATATATATACAGAGAGAGAGAGAAGAGCATGTGTATGTGTTCATGGGTGTGTGTGTGTGTCATGAAAGTGCACAAGAACATGTGTGTGTTATCATGGAATGAGTGTTAGGCAATGTGTGAGTGAGAGTGTCAATGAGTGAGGGTGTGAGGGTTATATAGTGCAGTGTGCATTGTGTGTGGAGTGATAGTGAGGCATGACAGTTGTGTAGCAAAGTGTTAATAGGAAGTTAACATTCACATATATGAGTTCTCATGTATCTCTTATTTAGTGAAACAAAACTAAATTCTAGTTTTATTCCTAACAAGGCTACATATATTACATCTATTATTACATTACATTCATGCTTGCATTCATTCATCATTCATTTATTCTCTTGCACCACTATATGCACCATACATTACATACTATGAAACCTACATATTTATTACAAGCCATACTTATACGTGCTTACATTAGATAGAATACTTACACCTCATACATTATTTATTTAAATATTTACTCATGCTTGCATTCTCTATTTAATTACATAATGTATATACATTAACATGGGTTAAAATCAAATAGAACATTATATTACACACAAGGGTGCACAAAATACATATGCCGAATAGTAACTCCTACTAATAATCAATACTGTACCATCTCAGCATGAATTAAAATCTAGTATTAAAGTATGTTATAGATCTATGTGTTAGCTTTCCGAAACTTCAAACGGATCGCATTTTCGTTTCCGGAAACTCCCGGTATCGCGAAAACACCGAGAACGCGTTTGTCTTTCGTACAGCTGACACTCAAATAATTCTCCAGAAAGTTACAGAAAGAACTAGGCATATTAATACATGTTTTTGGAAAGCTAACTTCAATACGCTTCTTTTATAAAAAAAAATGGGAGATTAAACCGAGCTTTGAGCTAGAAGTTATGACATTTCTAAGTTAGGTCTGAAATTAAAAACGTGGATAAAAATCATGACGGATTTGGGTAGTTTGAGACAAAAGAACACAAGTATATAACATAATATATCAAAAACTCACTCTCTACACTAATATATATATATATGAGACACTATAAAACACATCTACAATACAAAAATATGAGATTAAACATGTAATAATTCATTCATACATAACAACAACACATAGTTTGTCCAAATTTGGAATTTTCCCCACATGGACACAACCATAACACAAATGACACTCCTATGACCTCCAAATAGACACGAAATGGACACAAATGGAGATGCAACCATGGGGGTCATTCCTATGGGTTCAAAATAGACCTATATGCATGAGGAAATGAAAAGGAGAAGGGATTTATATCTCCCGGTAGATCGAATCGAAGAGAAGCCTTCCCGGAGCGACACCGACACGTAGAGATTCCAAAATAACACGAATGAGCTCCGAATCCTCCCAAACTTGGGTAGTTTCCTCCTTGGCTAGAATGGAGAAGGAAAGAAGAAGATTTGGTGGCGAAATAGAAGGATTTGGTGGAGAAATTGCTAGGGATTGCTCTCTAGGAATTTGGGAAAGAACAAAAGAGAGAGTGTGGATGAGAATAATGAAATGAACTTGAGCCTATCCTCTCCCAAAGTGGCTGGCCATATGGGGCTATTTGTCCTATTATGGTAAGGTCCAAAATTCCTCCACTAACCTATTCTATGAGTATTAGGAAAGGGCTAATTGGTTTGGGCTAAATTAGTCATTCTAAAGTCTCTAATCATACTAACCTTATCCATAATAATTAGTCTAACCTTTAACTAAAATATTTCTATCATGTGGACTAAAATTAATATCATGTGGACCATGCCTAACTAGTGTGTGGATCTCACTAGAATCAACACTACCCCCCGGGTCCCCGTTTCAAGTCGGATTGAGTTGAAATTCGAACCCGACTCAAATAACCCCAAAACAATATCATAAATAATAAAATGATATCAAAATAATTCAAAGAGGTCAAATGCAAAAATATTCTTAGGCCAAAAATGATATTAAAATATCATAATCACATGGTTAGGCTCTAGGTCAAACAGTCTCTAGGGTTTCACTAGCAAAACGTCAAAACCACAAGTCATGAATTTAAATAGTTTTTAAAATAATTTAAAAATCACTAAAAATCATAATATGAAATAAATATCATTAAATAATAATTATAATTATAAAATTTCAAAATTATTCTCATCTGAAAAATTGGGTGTTACAATCCTATCCACCTTATAAAAATTTTGTCCTCGAAATTAAGATGATCGCACCCCCTTCTAGGTCAAACATAGTCAAGGGTCAATCACTAGTCAATTTCTCAACATCCAAGTACTTGGTCATCAACTGGTCAACTTCTTAGGGTTTTACCTATGCTAGCTATTTAGGTGTTGGCAACTAGAATTTAGCAAAAGAGAAACTCTATAATAGACTAGCTCTTAACTTCCCAATCCTATCAAGTCACCCATAACTAATTACCCACAAGCTAAGCACACCAATCCCAAATACCACATATATATATGCTCAAGAACAACAACCCATCACATATATCCTAAGTATATCATCTATATATATAGACCTCTTAGTCCTAGATGAAACTACAACTATGCTCAAGGGCAGGCTCTGGTTACTGGGTGCCTTACTGGAAGGGTAAAGGAAAACAATAAATAACCATCAAGGTTGTATGGCATACTAACATCCTATACGTAACTGGTTGGTATCATAATAACAGGGAATTATCTGCAATAGATTACTATTCTAGCACCAATGCTAACTATCACCTCTAGGGTACAGACACTCTACAAGTCACCATATCTATATACTGTCATGCCCCAGAACCAGAATACTGGAGAGCGGGGGATTGACTCAGCCAGCTACGTATTACGGGTAGATGAATACCGTATAATACGATCAATGCTGTCTAACCAGACGAGGGGGTGCATACTACATGAAAGTCTTACTATGGTCATTTTACATCTATTGTCTCAATCATTCAAAGCAAGAAGCAGAAATAAAGAACATGTAAGATAAAGCAGTAAGGCATCCCAAACGCTCAGTCAAAATGTTCTGGAGATCTGGCTTTACAAAATATAGCCAGATGGTATAGTAACATATACACAATTGTTATCAGCTGCAGTCTGACTTAGTTACAATTATGCAAAAGTAAGTACAAGACAATCCGACTAACATGTCGGTGCCAAACGGCTAAGTATAAAGTAAATAACAAAACGAGCGGTGAAGTAAGGAAACCCACTCGAGTCCTCCTGCAATCATTCCCCTAGTATTGACCATCTTGGAGGTAGAAGTAAGCTGGATCCTCGGGGACCGGCTCTAAATCTGGCCATGCAAAACCAGAGAGGTTAGACCTCTAATAGCAAGTACCACAAGGAAGGACGATATGAAGGACTAAACCAGTAAGTAAGAAAATATAATAATAGATCTCTGCTTTCCACTATGATTCACATAGCATCACGACACTTCGAACCAACCTCCCAACCACACAAGGACAGAAGTTAGCCCGTCATGTCCTGACATTTTGATCATCTCAGTTAGGCAACAGAGTAGGTACAGTACACAAACAAATCATCTTGAACGGCCAATCAACTACTACGGCTTGCTATTGTGAGTCCCAAGTTATCCTGGAATTATGCAATTAGGGATTCCTCAGTTCTTACTATGTGCAAGCAAGGCTAGTCTATCCAATCAATCAATTGCGCCAATCATATAGTTAGACGAGTCCCAGCGGGACGCCCGCCATTATAGCATGTACAATAATATAAGCAGATACCGTTCCCTGCCCGTGTGACAGATTTACCGTATCTGTGGGAACCAGCCGGCCCGTCGGGCACTTAATAGTCCCAAGGGGGCTGCCATGTAAGAACTCGGGAATCCATTCTCTCTATGCCATCATTATTTTATTTAACTTAATAGTCTCTACGTTGCGTGAAGTTCCATGCCGTGGATCATGGTCGTTCAAATGAGTACTTTTGTACGGGGTACGATATGCGCAACTCTACAACGATACCCGTGCGGCTAGGTTGTAGGTTTTATATAGCGTGATGCAACAATCAAGTCTAACCACGGAGTAATCATGCCTTGACCATAAAGTACACATACTGTTTTTGTAAAATAGATAAATAAATAATTTGAAACCTGCATGTGCCTGTATGCCAATATTCGGGATTGGCTAATCGAGTACAATAGTTCATTACATGAACGTGTCTCATTCATTTCATTCAATAAGACGACTAGCCAGTCTCTTAGTTCCAACTAGGAACGCATGATCAATTTTAGTAAAGATAACCATTATTATTAATGGTATCAAGGCATGAAAGTCGATTAGTATTACACGGGGTCGAGTCTGTAACTCCTCAGAGTTAAGTTCCAGTCAATCTGGGTATCCATGGATCAATCAAGACACATGACACATTCTACACAATAATCCATATTTACAATATTAACATGTCATGATTTTATCAAGTTCACGCCAAAAGGCGTAAGGATATAATATAAGAATTATCATGCCATCATTAAATGAATAATTATAGGACAAATAAAAACACCCTGGTTAAAAGTTACGCCAGCAAGTCTAAGCTAAGGCCAAAAGTCACGCCAACAAGTCTAGTCAGAGTGAGCGTGAAAAATGGTTCATGTTGGCATGCACAGTGTGAGTGTGGGAAATGATAAGAAATTCACGCACGCACTCGTGGACGTGTGCGTGACTAAGAATCCACGCACTCATGGATGTGTGCGTGACTAAAATACACGCACGCTCATGGATGTGTGCGTGACTAAAAATACACGCACGCTCATGGATGTGTGCGTGACTAAAAATACACGCACGTTCATGAGAACGTTAGCGTGACTGAAAATACACGCAGACACGTAGAGACGTGTGCGTGACTAAAAATACACGCACGTTCATGAGAACGTTAGCGTGACTGAAAATACATGCAGACATGTAGAGACGTGTGTGTGACTAAAAATACACGCACGTTCATGAGAACGTTAGCGTGACTGAAAATATATGCACGCAAACGCGAGCGCGACTAAGAAATATACGCACGCAAATGCGAGCGTGACTAAGAAATACACGCAAACACGTAGAGACGTGTGCGTGACTGACGAGCAGTTCTACCACATGAACTCTCTGCTCCAAAAACACGCTAAGTTGGGAGGTCAAAACCATGAATAAACGAAAATATAGCAACTTAGATCTAGAAAAAACCATCCATAGAAATCAAAAATGCCAAGTAGTAAACTCTCTCAGAATCTTGAGAGGAAGAGTAATGATCCATAAAAATGGATGAAGGAGAAGCAAGATTGCACTTGCCTTCTCCTGCTGCTGGTAGGTGGTAGAGAGTAATGGGAGGAAGAAGAAGGAGTAATGGTGAGAATGAAGTTATGAGGAGAGAGAATGGAGAGGGGAGCTTTAAATAGCAAAGGGGGTGGTAGGTGGGAGTTAATGGGTCGAGTTTGTGGGGGTTCGGCCAAGGCCAACCCGAAGGTAAACAGAAGATTAAAAGCAGGAAATAAAATATAGGTAATAAAATTGCAGGAAATAAAATTGCAGGAAATTAATTAACATAAAAATTAAAGAGCAGATAATTAATTAGCATAAAACTAGAGGAATTTAAATACAGGATACTACATGATAAATACTTAAATAAATACATTCAAGCAATATACGTATTAAAATACACATTCTGGGAACGGGGAGTGACATATACTATGAAGGAACTACCTATGAACAAGCTCTACAATCTAAATATCACTACTCATAAGTCATTTATAACAACAAAAAGGGTATGATGTTTTAAAACCTTCTCAAGATACAATCTGCTAATCATATGCGTCTGTCCAAAATCATGTTGTCCAGAGTCTTCATCATGCTAGTGAGCAAGGCTACGATAATCACAGAGTCCTTGACTAAGGTACGTACCTCTAGGTTCATGGTATTTAAAATTTTCGTATAGTCGCATGCGACGGCGAAAACCTTAAATTTCCATACCCAAGAAATACATCTGAAATCTGACTACATGTTCTCACTATGCCAACTAACACAACTATCGAAGATCCTAGATCCCATGATTTAGGTGACCTAGCCCATACGATTCTGAAGAAAAACATCATAACAAAAGAACAACATGACAAACTTAAAAAATCAGCAAGGAACAGATGGAATCGGATTTCAAGGTAGTTATAAAAGACAATTTCGGGAATGGAATTGAGAAGAACGGAACTTGCAGCAAGATCTCCAATGGTCTGTGCATCCTTGACTATCCTGACGATAGCTCGCCCTGCTGGTTTCCCCTGGTCTGCTGCTGATGCTGCATGAATCACCGCTGCTGAGAGAAATCAGAAATGACGGGAAAAAATCTCTGTACAGATAGAGGTGCACCTCCAATGTAGCAGATACGCCAACCTGAGTCGGCACAACAGGAGCTGCGGTCTCGAGGTCCTGATGAACAGGACGAGAGGTGGCCAGCCTCTCGATAGTATCCTCCGAACCGAAGTGATGAGATCATGTCTTCATAACCATCATGAAAACAGATCAAAACAAGGAGCAATTTCTGAGAATGAAGCAAAAATTCAAAGAAGGACAGTTTATATTCAAGGGAAGTCAATAAGCAACAATTTTAAACAAAGAAATCTGATTAAGAGTTTTTCCTAATGTGATTGAGTACCTCTAAAAATAATCCTAATCCTGCTGCAGGCTGTAGTGAAACTCTAGTTCAAATACCACTACACAAACTCGACCTGCATGGGCCACCACTAAAAACGTGTCACGACCCGCACCCACTGTGAGGGTACGAGAGCGTAACAACGCCCAGCCTACGCCGCAGTGTCGGCGGTAGAACGCTGTTTTAGGTCATAAACTATAACTAACATAATATGAATGCTCTCCATAAGGAGGCCAACACAGAGGTACAACTCAATCACAATCTAGAGATAGAATATGGCACGATAAAATAGATAAGAGAATCCTCAACCGAGGTACAACAGAAATGAAATACAAGTCTCAACATCTCTACAATATACAAACTCTGAATCAAGAACAACAACTAAACATAAAAGGAAAACAGTCTAAACTATCTATACTAAGCAAGGTATCGTCCTCAGCAGCTGCCTGAACCTCCCCTGGGGGTCCAGGTCGCGAGTGTCAACTAGGCAAACTCCAAGTAAGGGTGCAGGGTGCCTCATCATCCTCTGTAAAATTTCAACAGGTCCAGTCAGGACGGGAGCGAGCACAAAACATCTCACACAGTTCATATCATGTTAGGAAATATAAAACATGCAATAGAGTAAGGTACATGAAATACTGAAAGTAAGAAGTATATAAAAAATAGTAGAGATTTGATAACAGAAAATATCTAAATATGATAAATAAGAACTGTAAGCCTACTGTGATTTAGAGTACAATATGGTTATGTAAACGGTCTAGAAAAATACAATGGTAACTCCATTGTACGTGGGTGTACAATAGACATATACAATAGTTATACAATGTTGTACAATAGGATTGATTACATAACCAATTCTACTCCCCCTCCCCAAATCAATACACAAGGATCTACTTCGGTTACGTTATCTTGCACAATAGTGTACAATGTTATACAATAGATGTACAATATTATACAATAGATGTACAATGTTATACAATGGATATACAATGTTATATAATGGATGTACAATATTATACAATAGATGTACAATGTTATACAATAGTTGTATAATGGTCTATCCCTGGGACTCATGTGATACTGAGAGTACAATATGCACAAGGAGTATACAAGGATATGGGTATTCAATAAATATAATATGTAAGTGAAACGCACATCACAATATGTATTTAGTGAATACAAGGAGATAACATCTCAGAAGAAGATCCGTATAGTACCAATCCGTGATAATGATCGTGTCAGCATCAAGTACAATAATCTAGAGCAAGAATATAATCAAGACAAGTATAAAACGGTCAGAGAATGTATCGCCTTGTATCTGAATGTCTGAAGTAAATGTACTGGTCTGAGATGAGGTACCTGACTCCTGTTAGAGCAACACAAGTCAAGATGTACACAGGGAATGATAAATATAATCTGCAATGCATCTGCATGCTGTCTAGGTCAAACTAGACTAAAGTTAACACTTGGTCAACTCCAGTCAACTAGACTAGTCAAACTAGGTCAACTAGGTCAAATCCTAGCCCAACAAGTCTAATAAGTCTCACTTGGCCTAACCAACCTAGTCTAGCAATCACACAACCAATCACAAGGCTATACAAGCCAAACACAAGCCATCACATTCAATATTATACATAAGAGAAAGGAAGCTAACATGTAAATCTATGTGTAGTGTGAACATGGAGGTGTACATGAAAAGAATTCAACACTAGGCCCTATATCACATATAGTATATATAACTATAGAAAAACTCTATTTACCACATTAACACATTTAGCCATGTATAGTATATATATATATATATATATATATATATATATATATATATATATATATATATATATATATATATATATATATAGAGAGAGAGAGAGAGAGAGAGAGAAGAGCATGTGTATGTGTTCATGGGTATGTGTGTGTGTCATGAAAGTGCACAAGAACATGTGTGTGTTATCATGGAATGAGTGTTAGGCAATGTGTGAGTGAGAGTGTCAATGAGTGAGGGTGTGAGGGTTATATAGTGTAGTGTGCATTGTGTGTGGAGTGATAGTGAGGCATGACAGTTGTGTAGCAAAGTGTCAATAGGAAGTTAACATTCACATATATGAGTTCTCATGTATCTCTTATTTAGTGAAACAAAACTAAATTCCAGTTTTATTCCTAACAAGGCTACATATATTACATCTATTATTATATTATATTCATGCTTGCATTCATTCATCATTCATTTATTCTCTTGCACCACTATATGCACCATACATTACATACTATGGAACCTACATATTCATTACAAGCCATACTTATACATGCTTACATTAGATAGGATACTTACACCTCATACATTATTTATTTAAACATTTACTCATGCTTGCATTCTCTATTTAATTACATAATGTATATACATTAACATGGGTCAAAATCAAATAGAACATTATATTACACACAAGGGTGCACAAAATGCATATGCCGAATAGTAACTCCTACTAATAATCAATACTGTACCATCTCAGCATGAATTAAAATCTAGGATTAAAGTATGTTATAGATCTATGTGTTAGCTTTTCGAAACTTCAAACGGATCGTATTTTCGTTTCCAAAAACTCCCGGAATCGCGAAAACACCGAGAACGCATTTGTCTTTCGTACAGCTGACACTCAAATAATTCTCCAGAAAGTTACAGAAAGAACTAGGCCTATTAATACATGTTTTTGGAAAGCTAACTTCAATACGCTTCTTTTATAAAAAAAAATGGGAGATTAAAACCGAGCTTGAGCTAGAAGTTATGACATTTCTAAGTTAGGTCTGAAATTAAAACGTGGATAAAAATTATGACGGATTTGGGTAGTTTGAGACAAAAGAAACCAAGATATAACAATATATCAAAAACTCACTCTCTATACTAGATATATATATGGACACTAAAAAACCACATCTCCAATACAAAAATATGAGATTAAACATGTAATAATTCATTCATACTAACAACAACCACATAGTTTGTCCAAATTTGGAATTTTCCCACATGGACACAACCACAACACAAATGACACTCCTATGACCTCCAAATAGACACGAAATGGACACAAAGAGATGCAACCATGGGGGTCATTCCTATGGGTTCAAAATAGACCTATATGCATGAGGAAATGAAAAGGAAGGGATTTATATCTTCCGGTAGATCGAATCGAAGAGAAGCCTTCCCGGAGCGACACGACACGTAGAGATTCCAAAATGACACGAATGAGCTCGAATCCTCCCAAACTTGGGTAGCTTCCTTCTTGGCTAGACTGGAGAGGAAAGAAGAAGATTTGGTGGCAAAATGGAAGGATTTGGTGGAGAAATTGCTAGGATTGCTCTCTAGGGAATTTGGGGAAGAACAAGAGAGAGTGTGGATGAGAATAATGAAATGAACTTGAGCTATCCTCTCCCAAAGTGGCTGGCCTATGGGGCTATTTGTCAATTATGGGTAAGGTCCAAATTCCTCCACTAACCTATCTGAGTATTAGGAAAGGCTAATTGGTTGGGGCTAAATTAGTCATTCTAAAGTCTCTAATCACACTAACCTTATCCATAATAATAGTCTAACCTTTAACTAAAATATTTCTATCATGTGGACTAAATTAATATCATGTGGACCATGCCTAACTAGTGTGTGGATCCCACTAGAGTCAACACTACCCCCGGGTCCCCGTTCAAGTCAGATTGAGTTGAAATTCGAACCGACTCAAATAACCCCAAAACAATATCATAATAATAAAATGTATCAAATAATCAAGAGGTCAAATGCCAAAATATCCTTAGGCCAAAAAATGACATTAAAATATCTAATCACATGGTTAGGCTCTAGGTCAAACTCTGTAGGGTTTACTAGCAAAACGTAAAAACCACAAGTCATGAAGGAATAGTTTTTAAAATAATTTAAAAATCACTAAAAATTATAATGAAATAAATAGCATTAAATAATTTATAATTAATAAAATTTCAAAATTATCCTCATCTGGAAAACTGGGTGTTACACAACAAGAGAGAGAGACTATAAGAATGAAATATAATATGATAAATAGAGAATGTAACCTTCTACGTGATTTAGAGCATGAATTGGTTATGTAAAACGGTTTGGGTTGCACATGGACACAGCTATGGAGTGCACATGGATACCTACTGGGGATTAATGATCACATACCACCAACACACTCTCCTGTCCCCAATCAATACACAAGGATCAATAATCCATGTTTAGTTATTGCACATGGATA
>JANAVB010002393.1:13527718-13671746 GCA_029216955.1 Iris pallida | reverse complement strand
ATATTATATATATTATAGTTAATATATATATATATATATATATATATATATATATATATATAGATATATATAGATATATATATATATATATATCTATATAATATATATATATATATATATATATATAAGTATATATATATATATAAGTTGGGAAAGGAAACATGGTTTGTGAGGTGAACAATGATTGGGCTGCTGGTAGAGGGTCTAAAATCTGAGAACAAAATAATATGAGCCTACAAGAGTATTCTATATATAACATTCCACAATCTATAGTAAAAATATATATAATATACATATAGGCTATATCCTTATATAGGTATATACCCAATATGAAGCTAATGAAGGTCGTACTCGAACCTGGAGTGAATTCTCAGGTCTGAAATCAGAGCCTTGACCCTCTCAAATACACATTTTCGAAATTAGGCATTTAAAGGATTGATATATATACACACATATATTTATATGCATTGAATAGGTAAAATACCATAATTGCCTAAAAATGGCTAGAAAATATGAATCAACCACGAGAGTCGATTCCCACAAGTCCCAAACAATGTCCAAGGACCAAAAACTCAGAAATTATCGCCATTAACTCAGAAATCAAAATATCATATAAATCTCAAATTTTCAATTCAATGAAAACCCGATTATGCTTGAAAAGGCAAACAAATATGTAATAATTCTGCGAATCACTTCCTGCAAGTTCTAATTATCATATATGAACTAACAATTCAGAAAATACAAACTAAAAGTCAAAGCATCGAAAAATCATATTTCTATTCAAAACTTTGAACCCGAAAAACCCAAATTTGACAAAACGACTCAAAACGTAAAATACACCAAATCAACCCGCGAAACTCGACATACACGTTGGTCTCGACCCACGTGATGCGCTCAGGTACTCCAGGGTTCAAAATCGTGTCCGTGTCGTGTCCGCAGAACGCATATCGGAAAACCCGATTCTGCATGATAATAAGCACGTATGCGTGCGTTCTCGCTCGTTTAAGCGCCGCACACACAACGAAAAGCCACGTGCTCGTGCACGTAGCTGGGGGGTCCTTGGATAGGTCTAGGACATGGCAACACGGCGACATGTCGTGCCAAGGCGACGCACGCAGCCCCGTACCACGCACTGCATGCTGCGCGTACGCGCGCACCCGTGCACCCTCGTGCACGCGGTTCGGTCTTTGCGGCTCGCTCGTCGGGCCATGCCACGACTCGGGATCAAGTCCCTGGGTAGTCTAGGTATAGGGCTATGAGTTCCAACTCCTGGAATGGGTCCTCGTCGCGTCGAGAGCGCATACAAAGTCCGTTTCAGCGACAAAAATCAGTCCGAGTGCACAGTACGGCTGACCAGTGCACGCGCGATTTCTCCGCGCTCGCTCGACCAAACATCGTAGAATTTTACGGGCATGTGGGCAGAGGTTTCCCTTACGTGCTCGTAAAATTCCACGTAAGTCGTATCTCTGTGGGTCGAGTTATGTCGCACAGACTGCAAGGCGTGCACGGGACCGTGCACGGGATCTCGTGCACGCGTGTCCGTGTCCGTTCGGATGCCAAAATCGTGTCAATTTCCGATCCGTCTTCACAAAAGTTGATACAAATCATATAAGGAAGGATTTTATGAAAACGGAATTAAAATTTAACACTTTTTAATTCTAAGTGGCATTTTGCCGAACACGTGCAACGTGAGACCGATACGTGTCTGATACCGCTATCAAACGAAACCAAAATCCTACAAAACTTTATGGGCAAGTCTAGGGCACCTATATGGATGCAAAAATGAAAGAATTTCCAGAATATCTATGGTAGAATAGGGTTTACCTATTGAGTGTCGAAAACTCAATAAACGGAGTCCATCGGTCGTCGTGTCGGTCGATTTCCCTCAAGCAATTGCCTCCGCCTCCTCGCTAACAATGCTCCAGTAGATCCTCATCTTCTAGACGAGTGCAACAGAGTTTATTTAGGGAGAAACGGACTCCAGATGAAGAAAATGGAGTTTTTGGAGGAGGAGATCTATTAGGGTTTCACTTGTGGAGGCTATGCTTCACAAATGAAAGAGAGGGGAGGGGTACTGCTGTGGGCGGCCAAGTTAGGGTCTCTAGGGTTAGGTTAGATGCATGGGCTTGGGCTCCCTAGGTTGCTAATAAAGCCTAAGTCAAAAAGGCTTTAAAAAGGCTACTAGAAAAATGGCTACAAATCAATTAATCACTCTAAAATTAACTAATAAAATCTAAATTAATTCTAATGATAATAAATCTAATTCTTATATAGCATTAAGGTTCTAGGTCATGGTTGGCTAAGGTCAAACCACTTATACTACCAAAACACCAATTCAGCTACCAATCAAACCGCACAACAAGCAATTTAATTAATAAATTAATAAAATTCAAGTAATGCACAATTACTAAAATACCCTTAGCCCAAAAATATGTAATTAGACAATCTAGTCATATGGTTGAGTCTCCTTGGTCATGGTTAGTCTCTAAGTCAAACAGTCTCTAGGGTAAAACTAGTAACAACCAAAATCATAATTCACACATCTAAATAATATAAAATAAAGAAAGAAAAACCCCAAAAATCATAATATGATTTAAATATTATTATTAAATGATAAATATTACAAAAGTTCAAAATTATCCTTGTTTCAGAAAGTGGTGGTTACAAGTCTACCCTCCTTAAAATAATTTCGTCCTCGAAATTAAGATGATCATACACTTTCTGGGTCAAAACCCCAACAATTATGGTCTTAAGAAAACTTATCTAAATCGTTCAGTTGAAAAGAAATTATACAGGATTGTGGCAGGTAATATCAGTCTGGGGTCTCATCATCTAGCCATTAGTCATACTAGATCGAAAGTAGTCCTAAGGTATCAAAACATACAAACAATATGGTAGGGTACAGTAATCATCAAGATAGGATAAGGTATGGGTCAAGAACTCACCTCTACTAGGTCTGGTAGCCGGAACTCTCTCCCGGAGGCAGGCCTCGACTAGGGACAGGTGTAGTAGGAGAGTTTCGTATCTTGTGTGCAGCTGACCCACAAAATAGGCACAATCCTAGTCTCTTCCTACAGTCCTTCCATACGTGCCCAGATTTCTTACAGAAGGCACAGGTAGGTACTCGCTCAATTGGCCTCTGCTGGACAGGGATCTGAACTGGATAGGCTGGTCTAGGCTGGAAGCCGGGGTACTCCTGAGGCTCTGGGTATATACTGCTCCTCGCTCTCTTGGGACTAGGCTCTCCCCTCGAATGCATGTAATCCCACAACAGTTGGATACTGAGACTCTGCTCTCTCATAAGCTCAGTCTGAAGTCTCTGTACCTCCCACACATCCTGAAGAAGTCTGTAAATATAAGCTCCATCAGGAATGGCATGGGGTACCACTCCAGGAGGCAAAGGAAGGCCCTCAGTCTCTGGCTAAACTGCAGTCCTCTCTTGAAGGATAAGAGATGGAGGAAAACTCTCCGATGAGGCTACTAACACCTCCTGAGCAATAGAAGGGGGAAGTACAATCTCGGTCTCATTCGGAACTACAGTTGTGCACTGGAGACAGTCTCTAGTCATGGGTGCCATTTTGGAAAAGATAAAAATGAAAAAAATCATCGGGCTGTAAGGCAGTCTATCATCCTATATGAAAACTGATGATTATATATAAAAAAATAACTGGAATTAACTATATAGGGTTACTATTTTAAAGATGATCAAAACCGAAAGTTTAAAGCACGAACATTGAAATCCAATACGATATATATAAAAGAAAGTTAGTCTCGGCATGATCTAAGTTGATCAATCTCTTGGTAAATCAAGATTTGGGAAAGATAGGGAACAAGGTTATCAAAGTCTGAGCACGAGCATCCAAGGATGGAGATCTAGGTCACAATTAAATTTAATTCAATTGAGTACGACCCAGATTTTAATATGATAAGAAAAGATGACCAAAGTCGATTGGTCGTGATCAATGGAGTTATGGTTCAATGACATTGAAAAAAAAATTAAAAGGATAATTCAAGGATATGGAATAAGTCAATTTTCTCCTTTTTGATAGGGAAAACAGAAGACAAGGTTTCATAGGAAGTCAAGTTAATCATCTCTCTCTGATACTATCAAGCTAATCTAATCATCATTTGTCAATTATATCCTTATCTCATAAGTCCAAATATGAAAATCAACCTTTATATGACTACCACCAAGAATTTATACCCTTTTATAATGAAGATTGGACCTTATCATGATCATCATAGGCTCAATTCTTAAATTTCTAAACATTATTCATGAAGCATACCCTTTTATTTATTAGCACTCAATACTAACCACTTAATCATCTTTAAATCCAAATTCTTCCACCTTGTCTCAAATTAGATCCGAAACCTCTAAATCAAGTTTTATGAAATCCTTGAACTTGTTCAAATTACTCTCCTCGTGTTGTTCAATCTGAAACTACTAGACCTTACAAAACTTATTCTCCATTAAAATCAACCTTTATATTTCCTTCAACGTACACCCTCAAATATTATTCTTCTTAAAATTTAAATTTTTCTCAAAAATCTCTATATATTCTTTAATTCAAAAAAAAATCCTTGCGTTCTTTCTGCTCTTAACCATTTTCTTGTAATATCATATTCAATTTCGTATTACCATCGAATACAGTTAAAAACTCTTCCCCATTACCAAGTCCCTAATTTAACATCATAGCCTTAACGTAACTGTCTCAAGAATCAATAACCAAAATTTATCAAAGTTCTCAACTTTGTCGACCTCGAATATCCTCGTCAGCTAAGAAATGCATCTATTATCTACATCCAAATATTTCTCTGTGTGTGATCGTTCCTAGATTGATAATATAAACCTCTTGATTTTATTCTCACTTTTACCACATCCCTATCTCAAATTCGGTATCAAAGACCAACTTTTATATCCCTACCAAGAATATTATGAGATAACAAATTACGTCCCTTTCGAACTAGATGATTTACGTCACTTCCTCGACCTTTCCTAGGTAAAAAGGTATGGAGATTCAAAGGTTCCAAAGTACAGATGACAGAATTAGACATGAGATGGTGATTGATGTAATTGGGATAGAGTTAACTAAGATAAGGAAAAATGGGGATGTAAGAAATAATGGCAAGGAAGAAATAATGATAAAACATGTTCTTGCTCATATGTTCAAAGGAATGAACGAATTTGAGATATAATCTGATAACCATACACGTCTTCCTGAAATCATGTTGCTAGAATTTTGCCATGCCAGTAAGCATAGCTGTAATAAACAATAGAGTCTGTAACTAAGGTATACACCCTATAATCATGTTATTTAGAATTCTTACCTCGCCAACCGGTATGGCTGCAAGAAGATCTAAATTCCATAACTAGGATAATATATCTAAAATCAGGCACTACGTCCTTGTCGTGCTAGCCAGTATGACTGCAATAAATTCTAACTCCACAAATCAAGTAAACATTTACCTTTCTCACTGTCCTTATCAAGTATATGTTATCAGGTTATACCCTAAATTCCAAATAAAATAAAAATAAATATATTTAAATACAAACTCAAAGTCAACAACTAATAAACAAGGTTCAAAAGTCAACATTGAATCCATCAAAATCAAATTCAATAACAAGGAGTAATGAGTGAATCAAATGAGTAATGGATGAAACAAATTAGGAAAAAGATTTCAGATCAAAGTTAAATAAGATTCTTAGGGGTCGTCCCAGGAATCTCTCAAGGAATCCTAAAAGTGATTGGGTATCCTCTCATTCTAACACTTTGCTTTCTATACCCTATAGCAGGCTCGTAGTAGTACAACTAAATTGTCATACTATCATGACATCGCACTAATGCGAATCTGGTCCTATATGAACCGGAGAGATGAAATCGTCTCCATAACTATCTTGAAGACAGATCAAATAAGGAATCAATTACTGAAAAAGAAGCAAAATTATCAAAGGAGGACAGTTGTTTTCAAAAGGAGACAATTAACAACAAGAATTGATAAGAGTTTTCCTAATGTGATTGAGTACCTTAACTTATCTCATATATCCTACTACAGGCTGTAGTGATTCTCTAGTTCGAGTACCACTACGAAATCACACTAGTTGTGATTGGACTGACCTGCATGGGCTACCACTAAAAACGTGTCACGACCCGCACCCGGTGAAAGGGCACAAGAAGTGAATACGCCCAGCCTACGCCGTAGTGTCGGCGGTAGAATGCTGTCCTGAGTCACCATATCTAACAAAGTCTAGAATAAACTCCGACTGGAGAGTAAAATAATAAGTACTCAATCACGACACTAAGATGGAATAGAATAGAAAATCACAAGAGAGTCACAACACAAATAGAAGTCTAGGTGTAAACCACCAGAATAAACTCAAGTACAACTCATAAAGTCTCAAATAGAAAGACAAATAAAGTACTAAGTCATAGCTAGACTATAGGCAAGTCCACAGCGACTGTTGGATCCTCCTGAGGGTCCACGTCGCCAGTGTCATCTAAGCCAATGCCATAATAAGTAGGGCAGAACTCCTCATCATCACCTATAAAATTTTTAACATGCCCAGTCAGGACGGAACGAGCACATATCCCTCACAACAGTTCATATCAGGATTGGACATATAAAGCAAGCTATAGAAAACTATATATGAATCGCTGTAAAAAAAATCAACAAGAGATAGAGACTATAAGAATGAAATATAATATGATAAATAGAGAATGTAACCTTCTACGTGATTTAGAGCATGAATTGGTTATGTAAACGGTTTGGGTTGCACATGGACACAGCTATGGAGTGCACATGGATACCTACTGGGGATAATGATCACATAACCAACCACACTCTCCCTGTCCCCAATCAATACACAAGGATCAATACATGTTATGTTATTACACATGGATAACAACTACTTTATATATGGAGCTCATATGGTCATGAGTGTACATGAATAACACATGAGTGCACATGGATAAATATGAATACATAGAGTACATGATAGCCATGATAAAGTACATGAACATGATATACTCGATGTATCCGAGGGGATAACATCGCATGAAAAGATCCATAGGGTACTAATCCGTGTGAACATCGTGTCAGCATCAAGTATACTAGTCTATAACAAGAGAACATATCCAAAGAAGTATGAAAAGATCAGAGAATGTACTCGCCTGGGAAACTGAACTGCTGATGATGAAGTGTAGCTAAACTGGGGCAATATAAACCTATTTAAAGTATACACATGTCACAACCAAGTCTAAAATATCAAAAGAAATAGCTACAATGCAAGACTACATGCTTCCAGGTCCATTTTGGTCAAAGTCAACCCTCGGTCAACTCTAGTCAAACCTGGTCAACACTGGTCAAACCTGGTCAAACTTGGGTCAACTAGTCCGTTTACTAATTTCTAGGTCATACACAAAATTTCAGGTCATTCGGAGTTCGTTTGAGTCGATTTGGATCAAGTTTGACCTAAAGTTGACTTTCGTCAACTTTGTCAACTTGTCGACCAATTCGACCGAACTAGGCTCCTAACGACGAACCAAATCTGTCCAAACACTTCCTCTAGTCATATCACAAGAATATATTATATTACTTATATTTATACATTTATCACAATATATATATATATATATATATATATATATATATATATATATATATATATATATATATATATATATATATATATATATATATATATATATATATATATATATATATATATATATATAAGTTGGGAAAGGAAATATATATATATATATATATATATATATATATATATATATATATATATATATATATATATATATATATATATATATATATATATATATATATATATATATATATACATATATATAAGTTGGGAAAGGAAACATGGTTTGTGAGTGAACAATGATGTTGGGCTGCTGGTAGAGGGTCTAAAATCTGAGAACAAAACAATATGAGCCTACAAGAGTATTCTATATATAACATTCCACAATCTATAGTAATATATATATATATAATATATATATATATATATATATATACATATAGGCATATATCCTTATATAGGTATATACCCAATATGAAGCTAATGAAGGTCGTACTCGAACCTGGAGTGAATTCTCAGGTCTGAAATCAGAGCCTTGACCCTCTCAAATACACATTTTCGAAATTAGGCATTTAAAGGATTTAATATATATATATATACACACATATATTTATATGCATTGAATAGGTAAAATACCATAATTGCCTACAAATGGCTAGAAAATATGAATCAACCCCGAGAGTCGATTCCCACAAGTCCCAAACATTGTCCAAGGACCAAAAACTCAGAAATTATCGCCATTAAACTCAGAAATCAAAATATCATATAAATCTAAAATTTTCAATTCAATAAAAATCCGATTATGCTTGAAAAAGGCAAACAAATAGGTAATAATTCCGCGGATCACTTACCGCAAGTTCTAATTATCATATATGAACTAACAATTCAGAAAATACGGACTAAAAGTCAAAGGATCGAAAAATCGCATTTCTATTCAAAACTTTGAACCCGAAAAATCCAATTTTGACAAAACGACTCAAAACGCAAAATACACCAAATCAACCCACGAAAATCGGCATACACGTTGGCCTCGACCCACGTGATGCGCTCGGGTACTCCCGAGTTCAAAATCGTGTCCATGTCGTGTCCACAGAATGCGTATCGGAAAACCTGATATCGCGTGATAATAAGCACGTATGCGTGCGTTCTCGCTCGTTTGAGCGCCGCACACACAACGAAAAGCCACGCGCTCGTGCACGTAGCTGGAGGGGGTCCTGATGTAGGTCTAGGACAAGGCAACACGACGACACATTGCACCGAGGCGACGCACGCAGCCCCGTACCACGCGCGGCCTGCTGCGCGCACGCGCGCGCCCTTGCGCCCTCGTGCACGCGGTTCGGTCTTCGCGGCTCGCTCGTCGGGCCATGCCACGACTCGGGATCGAGTCCCTGGGTATTCTAGGTATAGGGCTACGTGTTCCAACTCCTGGAATGGGTCCTCATCGCGTCGGGAGCGCATACGAAGTCCGTTTCAGCGACAAAAATCAGCCCGAGTTCACAGTGCGGCTGACCAGTGCACGCGCGATTTCTCCGCGCTCGCTCGACAAAACGTTATAAAATTTCACGGGCATGTGGGCAGAGGTTGCCCCTATGTTCTCGAAAATTTCATGCAAGACGGAGCTCTGTGCGTCGAGTTATGACGCGCAGACTGCAGGGCGTGCACGGGACCGTGCATGGGATCTCGTGCACACGTGTCCGTGTCCGTTTGGATGCCGAAATCGTGTCAATTTCCGATCCATCTTCACGAAAGTTGATACAAATCATATGACGAAGGATTTCGAGAAAACAAAATCAAAATTTAACACTTTTCAATTCTAAGTGGCATTTTGCCGAACACGTGCAACGTGAGACCGATACGTGTTTGATACCGCTATCAAAATCCTACAAAACTTTATGGGCAAGTCTAGGGCACCTATATGGATGCAAAAATGAAAGAATTTCCATAATAGCTATGGTAGAATAGGGTTTACCTATTGAGTGTCGAAAACTCAATAAACGGAGTCCCTCGGACGTCGTGTCGGTCGATTTCCCTCAAGCAATTGCCTCTGCCTCCTTGCTAACAATGCTCCAGCAGATCTTTATCTCCTAGATGAGTGCAACGGAGTTCGTTTGGGGAGAAACGGACTCCGGATGAAGAAAATAGAGTTTTTGGAGGAGGAGATCTATTAGGGTTTCACTTGTGGAGGCTATGCTTCACAAATGAAAGAGAGGGGAGGGGGTACTGCTGTGGGCGGCCAGGTTAGGGTCTCTAGGGTTAGGTTAGATGCATGGGCTTGGGCTCCCTAGGTTGCTAATAAAGCCTAAGTCAAAAAGGCTTTAAAAAGGCTACTAGAAAAATAGCTAAAAATCAATTAATCACTCTAAAATTAACTAATAAAATCTAAATTAATTCTAATGATAATAACTGTAATTCTAATATAGCATTAAGGCTCTAGGTCATGGTTGGCTAAGGTCAAACCACTTATACTACCAAAACACCAATTCAGCTAACAATCAAACCGCACAACAAGCAATTTAATTAATAAATTAATAAAATTCAAGTAATACACAATTACTAAAATACCCTTAGCCTAAAAATATGTAATTAGTCAATCTAGTCACATGGTCGAGTCTTCTTGGTCATGGTTAGTCTCTAAGTCAAACAGTCTCTAGGGTAAAACTAGCAACAACCAAAATCATAATTCACCCATCTAAATAATATAAAATAAATAAAGAAAAACCCGAAAAATCATAATATGATTTAAATATTATTATTAAATGATAAAAATTACAAAAGTTCAAAATTACTCTCGTTTCAGAAAAGTGGTGGTTACACACCATTACGTAAAAGGACGTGCGATGGAGTATAACTGCTAATAGAATTACATGCTAGAAGACTTAGAGGTTATTAGTTGTACTATATAGGACATTGGGCGGGAAGAAAAGGATTGGACGTTGACTACCTTCCTATCTATCGTAGACTCGCTCGCTATTGAAGAACGATAGGTAGACTATATGTTGTAGACTCGTTCGGAAGAATGGTATATAGAATTACTCGCGACCAAGGTACTTTATTTCTTTGACTTGACTTGCTGGTCATGCGGACAAGCACTGTTCTCAAATTGCATCACATATAAAATGGTAAGGAGTCCCTTATACTATATGCATTATACATTTGGTTGTTTGTTTCTACTTTTAGTCATTTACATATAATCAGTATATCGTGGCATATTTTTCTTTATCTTGTTACGTCCCTCTAAGGACCTGGTGATCTTTTCAGGTGTAGACGGTCAGGACCCACAAGAGTACGGACTCGGGTCAGCTTCTTTATTTTCTATCGAGGAGATCTTACCCTCCGATGACGCTTGATTTTTTTTGATGGAACTCTTTAGTTGCTGTCACTTTCTTTCATTTATTTTTAGGAGGTCGAACTCCATTCTCATTCTTGCTTGGTAGTGGATTTTTCTCTACATGGCTATCATTTATTTTGACTATTTATTGATTTGTGATGGAGTATTTTTTTTATTACTTTCGTGGGTGAGATATAGAAGTTGTATATGACCATGAGATAGCGTTATGAGCTGGAGTTCATATAATACAACTTATGTGTGTATTCGTAGGTTTCATACATTGGAGTAGCCTCCGTATATATACAGTTGGCATGTACATATTTCTAGTCCTATGTATTTTGGGACTAGGACGTTACATATTTTTGTGGTGGCCCATACAGGTCAAAAAATATTGTTTGGGTTACGTTACTGTATCGAACAAGCCTACATATAGGATTAGAGTCAAGGGTCTCATCCACATGCTTGGTAACTTCCTTGATTCCTTTCTCGAACTCTCATTTGACTGCTTGACATGCATCTAGTTTGGATCTATTCTAACGAAAATTCTTATATTTTGTGCTAGCAAAATAAATCTTCGTAGAGATCGTATTGCCCCACTTGCCATCATCTCTGGTGACTCGGCAGCCCAAGAGGAGCAAGCTCCATCGCAGCCTTTGACAATGACCTCAACCATACCTTTTTAGTAAGGACAGACAGCTCAGCCAGATCAGACACCCCCAGCTAGTCATCTACATCCCCAAGCCTCTGAACCCCAGTTAGGACAGCCTGATCAACAAACCCTAGCACCCCATGAAGGGTATATTCCACCACATTTTCATCAGAACCTACCTCAAACTGGACCGCAGATGCCCATGCTTCCGACTGATGGAAATGAACCACCCAGTTCCTTTATGCCTTATTGCAGCCTCAGTGGCAGTAGACTGAGCTATTGAGACAAAACATGATGGCCCCGCTAAATAGACTCACATCTTCACCACCAGCCCCAGTACCAGCACCTATAACAGAGCCCCAACCATATTTAGGCAATATTCCAGATTTCATCCAAATGAACCCGAAGCCTTTCAAGGGTACTGAAGGTCCATTAGAGGTCTCTTCGTGGCTTATTAGCAACAAAAAGTTATTAAAGGCGTCATAGTTACCTAAGGTGGAATTGATGACCGCTATTGATCTATTACTCGATGATGATGCCCACCATTGGTGGGAAGACGGAGGAGACAAACTCTTCAGTGAGAGGTACTTTCCAGCCATTGTTCCTGATGTACTATACGATTAGTTCCTCCACCTCAAGCATAGGGACATGACTGTGGATGAGTATGATACAAAATTTAGCCGATTGAGCAGATTCGGTGAGAAATTGATTCCTACGAAGAAAGAGAGAGCTAAGATGTTTCATAATGGATTAAGGCATGAGCTTAAGAAACATACTACTGCACAATCCAGAGTTTCGCAAGCCGCGTGTTAGAGAAGCTAGAAGTGAGGAGCTCATTCATAAGGAAGTACAACAAACACAAAAATAATGTGCTCCAGCAGACTTCCTACTTCAACTTGATTCAAGAGGCCCTGAACGACGACTTCCAACACAACACCAAAGCGAGCAGCACCGTATCAAATCTAAGGTTCACTAACTTGCCAGTTTTGTGAAAGGAGAGGATACCATCAGAGAGACTGTCACCAAGGGTTAAAGCTTTGCTTCAATTGTATTCCAATGAGCATAAAATTTGAGCTTGCCCTGATCGACATGCCTCGCACAGTTTGGCTCCAATACCAGCTCAGCAGCAGTTGCAAGGGCAGTAGCTCTACGACCTTGAGCACCGCAGCCACTTTACTAGAAGGATACCAGGAAGGAGCAGCATTGATTAACCAGACAATACAATTTAGGCTTGCTTGAGAAGAGATGAATAATCCGAGGCAAGAACGAGCATTCACCATGGCGTTGATAGACAAACATCCTGAGATTAGGGATACAAAAGGTATTATTCTAATTACATCATTTTTTTTTATTAAGACATGATTTGATATTAGAGCCACATCTTCATTAGTATGGTATTCATGTATAGTATAGTTATCTCGCTATTGCCTAGACACATTTTGGATTATTAGTTAGCATTAGCACCGCGAAGTACTGCCTACAACACCTCTAGTAGTCTTATAACTGTAGCATAGATAGACTTGTTTAAAATAGAAAGTTAAGGACTTAGTCGTTAGAAATTTTTGTATGACATGCCTTGGAGTTCGTTCCCTCGTCTGTAATCCTCGTATACTATAACAAAGTAAGTCGTTCTATTTCCTCGATTCATGTGCCATCATTGTGTAACTTGGAAGCGCAAGGATGACATACATAACCGTTTCCTCCACTTGATCAAAATCGTGGTACGATTTTGTACATGACTCTTTTCTTTCATATTGGATTTTTTTCCTATTTGTCGCTCGTCTTTAATTTCAAGGATTGGGGTATGATATCGTGATTTTGATTCTTCTATCTTCGTTATCCATATATCGTACTTTAGTTTTAATTTTGAGAACAAAATTCTTACAACATGGGTAGCATGTAAACCCTAGTAATTAGATAAATTTATTTCGTAGTGAAAGGCCAGAGAAATCAACTCAAAATCATGGAGGAAAAACTGTCTACTATTAGGACTGAAACTCCATCAAACTACCCTCTTTTTAAACTTGTTTTCTTCCAAACTGTTAAGGAAAACCAAGGTTTTATTTTTCTGATACAAAGCCTATATAACCTAGATTAAGACAATATAATTAGTGTAGAATAAATTCTATTATTTCTCTATAAAAATCAAATCAAAAATCAAGGGAAAAAAATAGTTTTCATAAACTTAAAATTTTTTATACGGAGTCCATCCAGACAAACTGGACATCTTGGTGGCGAGTCAATTGCATCGAAAGGTGTGTACGGACTTCGTAGATGTGTGGGCTTTGACAGAATTCGAATTGGCTGTGTGTGCGCTACGAATTAGACCCGTATCCGTCGAAGAACGTCGTATCGACCATTTTCCAAAATTAGCAATTACTTTGTGCATGTTCATCATATTGCAAGAAAACTTGTGCCATTGGACTCATGATATTTTTTTTGTCGAGTGAGCCAACTTTGGTCCGATTCTGAGAAGGTTGACCAGATCGCCATTTTGCGGGTCCTATGATCCGATTCAACGGACGATTTTGTGAACGGATCACTGGAATTCAAAATTGGACATACCATTGAGTTTGTATCAAAAAATGGACTTGTAGACATATAATATGTTGACTTTTGAGACCATAGAATTGGGCACGCTTTCGATGCCAAGCGGGTCCAACGACGAACATCGTTTTAATCCAAAATTATAGTTTTATCCCTGTGTTCATAATTGGACATATGGGTAGCCTCTCTTAGCTATTTTTCTTATTTCGAAAATGTTGGTGAGGTTTGTTTCAACATCTGGAGACGTTTACGGAAGTTCCACCTTTGTTGTTTCTATCGACTTGCCGTGTTTGCCTTCTGAAAATTATTATCACACTACCACCAGACAAGTATACCATGCCATTTTATTCTAGTTATTTATTTTTTATTTTAAAATATTTATTTAGTTGCTTATTTATTTATTCTAAACTGTGCTCCAAGTAAACTTGGATGCAAACGACTGTATTAGTCGTTTGCATTATTTTTCTTTATTTTATGCATGCCGACTTAGTTTTAGGATACCACCCATTATGGTGATATATTTTCTGTTATTAGCGGAGGAACATGGTCTATCATGGTATGCGATCCAGTCCATGTCCTTTTTTGGTTGTTGGGCTGGGTATTATGCTTCGATAGGCTATAAACTAATATTGCAAAGCAGAACTCATTATTGTGAGATATCTGTATATCTTATTTGGCCATGACACTTACGTTCCATGAGTTGTGAGTCTCATATAGGTCTCAGACTTGCGTAGTCGGATGATCACCGGTACGTAAAGGACGTACGATAGGATATAAATACTAATATAATTGCATTCTAGAAGACTTAGCGGTTATTAGTTATACTATATAGGACATTGGGCATGAAGAACACGATTGGACGTTGACTACCTCCCTATCTATCGTAAACTCGCTCGCTACTGAGGAACGATAGGTAGACTATATGTTGTAGACTCGCTCGATACTGAGGAATGGTATATAGACTTAGACTCGCGACTAAGGTACTTTATTTCTTCGACTTGACTTGTTGGTCATGCGGACATACACTGTTCTCAAATTGCATCACACATAGAATGGTTATGAGTCCCTTAGATTATATGCATTATACATTTGGTTGTTTGTTTCTACTTTTAGTCATTTATATGTAATCAGTATATCGTGGCATATTTTTCTGTATCTTGTTACGTCCCTTTAAGGACCTGGTGATTTCTCCAAGTGTAGACGGTCAGTACCCACAAGAGTATGGACTCGGAAAAGCTTCTTCGTTTTCTGTCGAGGAGATCTAACCATCGGATGACGCTAGATTTTTTTGTTGATGGAACTCTTTAGTTGCTGTCACTTTCTTTCATTTATTTTTAGGAGGTCGGACTCCATTCTTATTCTAACTTGGTAGTAGATTTGTCTCCACCCGGCTATCATTTCTTTTAACTATTTATTGATTTATGATGGACTATTTCTTTTATTATTGTTGTGGGTGAGATATAGATGTTGTCTACGACCATGAGATATTGTTATGAGCTGGAGTTCATATAATACAGCTTATGTGTGTATTCGTAAGTTCCATATATAGTAGCCTTCGTGTACATACAGCTGGCATGTACATATTCCTAGTCCTACGTATTTTAGGACTAGGACGTTATATGAATCCTCCAAGCTAGAGTCTGTGACATTAGAAGGATGGAAGAAGCTCGACCAGAAGACTATTAGCACCATCCGATAATGGGTGGATGACACTATATTCCACCATGTGTTAAATGAGACTTCGGCGAATAGCTTGTAGAAGAAACTTAAAAATCTCTACGAGAGAAAGACCGTCAGCAACAAAGATTTTCTGATTCAGAAGCTTGTCAATCTCAAGTTTAAGGAAGGTGACTCCATATCTGAACATCTAAATGAAATTCAAACTATTGTGAATCAACTTGCATCCATGAAGATGGTGTTGGACGAAGTGCTTCAAGCACTTCTTTTGCTTAGCTCATTGCCGGATAGTTAGGAGACTCTGGTAGTGTCTCTTAGTAACTCTACACCTGACACAATTATATCCATGAACCAACTTACAAACAGCCTTTTGAATGAAGAAAATCGAAGAAAATCATCTGGATCCTCTCATTCTCATGCTCTTGTTACCGATAATAGAGGGAGGAGCAAAAGCCGACAGCCTCAGAACCGAGACAAGTCAAGTGGAAAACAAAGGCTATGAAGGACATCATTTATTATCACTGTGGTAAGAGTGGACACATAAAATGAGAATGTGAAGCGAGAATAAAAGGAAGGAAGGAGTAATAAAAAGCAAGAAAAGAATGAAAGTGCAACCGTTGTTAGTGATAATAAAATTATGCTTTTCTCGGCATATGAAGAAGAATGTGCAAATCTCATTTGCCAAGACTCGGAATGGGTGATTGATTCTGGTGCCTCCTACCATGCTACTTCCCATAAGGACTACTTTACTTCGCTTTGTGAAGGTAACTTTGGAACGGTAAAAATAGGTAAGAAAAACTCTTCTCAAATTCTTGGCATTGGAAATATTTATTTACTAATAACCTTGGAACAAAGATGATACTAAAAGATGTTTGATTTCGGCAAGCTTAGTGAAGAAGGATTCACAAGCAGCTTTGGTAAATGATGTTGGAAGCTTACCAAAGGATCACTTGTACTAGCGAGATGAAAGAAGTGTTACACTCTCTACAAGACTCAGTTACACTTGGATAATAATAAACTTGGAACAGTGGAAGGTATGTATTTGTGGCACAAATGACTTGGCCATATGAGCGAGAAAGGGATACAAACTCTTGCAAGAAAACAACTACTTCCATCCATGCATGGTATAACTTTATCCCACTGTGATCATTACTTGATTGGGAACAACACCGGGTAGCTTTTGTTAAAAATTATCACAAAAGGGAAACCAACATATTGGACTTAGTCTATTCGGATGTATGTAGAGCCATAAATGTTAAAACCTTCAGTGGTACCTCCTACTTTCTGACCTTCATAGATAATGCATCTAGAAAGGTGTGGGTGTATGTTCTAAAAGACAAAGATTGAGTCTTTGAAGTTTTTAAAGAGTTTCATACCAAAGTTGAAAAAGAAACTGGGAAGCTCTAGAAGTGTATTCACACGGATAATTGTGGTGAGTATACTTCAAGGATGTTTGAAGATTATTGCTCTAAATATGGCATTAGACACCAAAAGTCTGTCCCACACACACCAAAACGCAATAGGGTTGCAGAAATAATGAACCACATAATTGTGGAAAGAATAATTAGTATGTTATCCTTAGCTAAATTACCAAAAATATTTTAGAGAGAAGTAGTGCGAATTGCCTGCTACTTGATAAACTTGTCCCCCTCAGTTCCTTCGGATAAAGATTTTCCTAAAAGGGTTTGGAGTAGAAAGGATATTTCTTATTCCTACTTGCGAGTGTTTGGGTGTAAGGCATTTGTGTATGTACCTAAGGAAAACAGAACAAAACTTGATGATAAAGTCATTCCATGCATCTTCTTAGGATATGGAAATGATGAATTTGAATATGGGTTGTAGGATCCTAAAAATAAGAAAATTGTGAAGAGCAGAAATGTTGTATATTATGAAGATAAAACACTTGTTGACTTTAAAAAAGAAGATGAGCCACAAAATATTCACATCGTCCAAGATCCAATCTCCATACCTGTTGTTTTTTCTTTTCTTATGCTAGAAAATAATGATTTTTAAGTTTTACAGGAAGAAGAAAAAGAAATTTCACGTTTTTCGGGTTTTGAGCAGGGGAAGCATGAGCATGCAGAGCCACTACATATGGATTAGCCACAAGCACCTCAGTTGAGACGGCCAGAGAGATATCGACAACCCTCAACTAGATATCCTGCTTCAGAGTATACTATGGTGACAGATACAGGCGAACCGGAAAGTTTTATTAAGCACACGTTCATGAAGATCGTGCCGAGTGGAAGAAAGCTATGCAAGAGGAGATAGATTCTTTGCATAAGAATCACACTTATGATCTGGGGGAGCTACCTAAGAACAAAAAAGACCTTGAAGAACAAATAGGTGTTCAAAATAAAGAATAAAGGAAATGGCCAAGTCAAGTACAAAGCTCGCCTCATGGTGAAAGGCTTCAGTCAGAAGCAAGATATTGATTATGAAGAAACATTTTCTCAAGTTGTGAAGATGTCTTCTATTCGGATTATTCTTGGTCTTGTTGATTCTCAAGATCTTGAAGTTGAGCAGTTAGATGTGAAGACAACATTGCTTCATGGTAATTTGGCGGAGAATCTATATGGAGCAGCTAGAGGATTTCAAGGTAAAAGGCAAAGAACACTTGGTTTGCAAATTAAAGAAGAGCTTGTACGAGCTCATGCAGGCACCGCGACAGTGGTATAAAAAGTTTGATTCTTTTATGCTTTACCATGGGTACAAAAGAACATCTGCAGATCACTGTGTTTATGTCCAGAAGTTCTCTGATGATGTTTTCATTATTCTCTCTTTGTATGATAATGATATGCTTGTTGTTGGAAAAGATATATCTAAGATTTACAGGTTGAAAAAGGAATTGAGTAAGTCCTTTGACATGAAGGACTTAAGAGTTGCACAACATATATTAGGGAAGAAGATTTCTCGACACAGAAATTCGAGAAAGTTGTGGCTATCACAAGAGAGATTCATTGAACGTGTTTTGGAGAAGTTCAATATGAACTCCAAACCAGTTAACACACCGCTAGCAGCTCATTTTAAACTAAGTACACAACAAAGCCCTTCAAATGAGAAGAAGACGGAGGAGATAAAGAATATTCCATTTGCCTCAGCCCTCGGAAGCTTGATGTACTCCATGGTTTATAAAAAACCCAACATAGCACATGCACTTGTAATGGTAAGTCGCTTTCTTGCCAATCTGGGTAAAGAATATTAAGAAGCAGTAAAGTAGATCCTAATATATATTAGAAAAACCTCCAAATGTTCTTTATGTTTTGGAGATGACAAACCTATCTTGGAAGGTTACACTGATTCTGACATGGCGAGTGACTTGGATAAAAGATAGTCTACATAGGGATGCTTATTTACCTTTGCAGGGGGAGCCGTATCATGGCAATCAAAGCTATAAAAGTGCATTACTTTATCCACCATGGAAGTGGAATATATCGTTGCTACAGAAGCTAGCAAGGAGCTCTTGTGGATGAAGAATTTTTTAAAGGAGTTATCCCTCAAGTAAGAGAAGTATACTCTATATTGTGACAATCAAAGCGCCATTGACTTAAGTAAAAAAATGCTACATATCACTCAAAGGACAAAGCACATCGACATACACTATGACTAGATCCGAGATGCTTTAAAGAATCGTCTTATGCACATTAAAAAGATTGATACAAGCCAAAATTCGTCAGATATGATGATGAAGCCTCTATTAACAGAGAAGCATGACTTTTGCTAAAGGATGGCAGGTATGAGTACTGTTGAAAACATTCTCCTCTTGAGGATGGAGGGGGTGATTGATGGGAACGGGGTCCATCCCTATGATGACTGCATGCATGCAACATTGATGTATTACCTTTCTCCATGCAACAAAACTTGGAGAAGGAGGAACGAATCTGGAAGAAGTACGAACTTTGGAGAAGGAAGAATGAACCTTAGGAGATGGTAGGGCAACTTTTTTGGACTTTTCTATGCACTGAATGTGTTGTACCCAAGAGGCATATCCTCTCTATAAATAGTAGGAAGATGGTGAATGCTGAAACAGTAACACGACCACACACAACTTGTAATCCACCTCAAGTGAGTTTGTGAGAAAGTGATCCTCAAGCTAACTTATACCAACTTGAGAGAAGGTCATTTGTAATCTTTCATTTGATTATAGTAAACACGACGAAGAAGGGGCAGACGAAGGACGTAGGTTCAAATTGAGCTGAACCTCGGTAAATCTCGTGTGTGTGCAATATTTCTTATTTTCTCTTCTATTCAAAAAATAGTCCATTCTCATCTCATCACAAAGACGAAAAATGTCTTGTTTTTTCCAATACTTGATTCAGCCTAGGTATATTGATGCTTGGATATGTTAATTAAACATGAGTTGTTTGTGGATGAGTAGTTAAATTTGACAGCTGTGAAGAATTGTTTTTAATCTTCCATGTAATTGGAGTTATATTATTTCACATATGTTACAAAAAACTACGTCAAAAATTTCTTATCCATATTAGAACAGATCAATATGGCTTCCATCTCGTTTAAGTATAGGCAATTAATTCTGTAAATTAGACTTTGTGTTTGATCTTTGCCACTCGACCCTCAAAATCAAATTGGAAAGTTACCATTCTTTCATATCAAGGACACTGAGTATGAAAAAGTAATAATTCAAGAGAAATATATACAATTGAGCTTACTTAGTCATTGTTATTTATTGAACATTAGGCTTTTTTTCAAGCTTAATTCACTCCAAATCCATGTATGTATCACAAATAAAGAAACAATAGAGGAAAAAGCCTATATAGTAGCCAAACACCAAAGTTAGGGTATAGATCAAAATTTTAAAAATCTAGATAGGGTTAGGGTTTAAGGTTCTTATTTGCGGTGGGTGGGTGTTGTATCCCACATTATTCCATACTTTTCTAAACATGACGGATCACAGAAACACATACACGATACTCATTTTGGCATGTCTTAGTATATTTTGGAGTGGTGTTGTTGTTCTACGCAGGGGCGGATCCAAGTGCTTCCTTGGATGGGTTGTAGCCCACTAAAAAGAAGAAAAAAAAAAGTTACCAACCCAATGAGCAGTGAGTCTTGCCAATACAACATTGAACTTACACAAGAGAGAGAGAAAGAGAGAGTACAGAGTGTGAAAAAAAGTTGGTTTGTATTTTCTCTCCTCAAGACCAGGAGGAGTTCTGAGTTCCTTTTTTCTTCTGCTCCAGCTGGCTCCTTCTCTTCTCGGCTTCTTCGAAATCGAGTTCGAGCTCTTCGAGAAGGAAGGCGAGCGGTCTAGACCAGAGTCCCAATAGGAGAATCTCAAGGAGACCTGGAGACGGATGTAAGTTTCTTCTTGCAATTAATTTTTTCTGATTTATTTGTTCTAAAAAAATTATTTAGGGTTTATCCGTACTTCTTTTGCTCCAATTTATTCGGAATAGAGATTTTTTAGGGTATGGGGAATATTAGGAGATTTGAAATTTTAGGGTTTGAAAAAGGTTAGGAGAGAATGATCTCTGTGATGGTGGATTAGGTTGGGGATTTGTGCTTTCAATACATCTGAAAGCATCCTAAAGGAGGATTAGGAGAATCGAATGCATGTGCGGTTTATGTTTTTCTTTTAGGTTTGTTTGATATTTCTGGTTTGGGGCTTGGGCTTGAGGAGAAGCTGCGATGTGTATTGGAACTTGGTAGGTTTTGAAGTTTCAATTTATTGATTCAGAATTATGAAATGACACCCAATTTTCAATTTTTCAGAAAACATTTTGTTTAAAGATCAGCAAGCCTAGAAGTGCGACCTAGTGACTCGCTATCCAGGTAGGTGCTAAAAACTGTTCTCTAAGGATATTTCCAGTTTTGTTTAATTTACGTACATTGAGAAATGTTGATTACTTTCTCTTTTGATTCTTAAATTAATATAATGAGGCAATAGATAAACAAGATATGGAGTTGGAAGAAAGATTCAATGAACGAACAATGAGACTCCTTACTCTTAGTTCGGCATTGGATCCAAGGGATAACTTCAAGGCATTTAAAATTGATGACATTTGTAAACTTGCGGAGGAGTTTTATCCTGAAGATTTCGCTGAGCAAGAGATTTTCATTTGGAGATGCCAATTGCAACATTATAATGTTGATATTCTTCATCATTCAGAGTTTCAGAATATAGCTACAATTGTCGAATTATGTCAAAGATTAGTTGAGACAAGGAAGTCAGAGATTTTTTATCTGATTGATAGGTTTATTCGTCTTGTATTGACTCTTTCCGTCTCAACGGCAACAACGGAACGGCAGCTATGAACCTTAAAGAGTAGCTCCTTTTAGTCAGTGAGATCATCTTCCTATTAACCTACAAATAAAGTTCCATCCTTGGCCACATAGATCGATAGAATAGTCTGATATTACATGGCAGGTACTTGTGAGGTCTTCTTGAAGAACTGAACCCCCTTAAAGTACTTCTTTACTGATGTTTTGATAGGAGACTCAACAATAACAGCCTCTCTGGAGTATTCCCATCGTCTCTCGCAAACTTCAGTAGTGACCTGGCTTTTCTATGTTCCCATGCCATCTACTCTACTACAGTTAGTTTTCTCTTTATATATGAGCATGTGAAGATGAAAAATGTGTGTTGGTCTTTGAAATTTTGCTTCAGGGAACAACTTTAGTGGATAGTGTTCCAACGAGGACATTCAAGTAAGTCTACTTCCTACTATGCAAGTCTTGTGCTCTCTATCTTATTTGTTTTTTATCAGGTAATCTGAATTGAAGGGTCCATTGGTTTTTTGTAATAGTATTCTTTGTCTATATGGTATATTGCAGAGAGGTATATTGGAATGTTGAGTGCCATGATTGGCTATAGTTGTTCCAGGATCTCTTGTTTAGACTTATCATACTTCAACTATGTGTTTCAACATTTTTTTTTTTTTGGGGGGGGGGGGGGGGGGAGTGGGGGTGTGGGGGGGGGGGGGGGGGGGGGGTTGTCACTGTTTCAGAAAATAATTTTGAACTTGTTCATGATTACCTAATGCTAGAGGTCAGTGTTTTTATTCATTATGACAGGTATAGAACCTTACAAATATAGGAAAAATTCTGCCGAATTTTCGACATGAGATTAGTAGTACTATAGTAGCCCAGCCCAACTTTAAATCCTGGATCCGCCCCTGGTTCTACGAGACACGACCGATTTTTGGTGTGTCCTTGCATGTCTCCTAGATTTTAAGCCACTTCCCTACATTCTTGTAGTGCTAGCTAACTCTAATAATCAGCAATAGCAACCTTGCACTAATACATCTAAAATGGCTAAAGATGATATACTTTTCTCCATTGACAATGAATCCAGAGCTTAAACATAAACAGTTTAAGTGTTGATTACATGTATGGTTTGGAGGCATGGCTAAGCAGCCAACCTAATGTCAACTGTGTTCTGCTTCATGAGCTTTAAATTTATGCACTGCATGGTGATCAGCAGTATTTATGTCTACAAGACTAAGGTCTATCATCAATTTGCCATGCTCATTGAATAGCAGTAGGATGGTCCTGTCAAATGCAAAGCAAAGTCAAACTCTCACATACTATTTAAGAGTTAATTTTGATACTTGTAATTTGTAAAGGATTGTCTTTGCTACTAGTTCTTTATTGAATCTCTAGTCAGAAAAGACCACAACTATTTCTGAACTGCTGCTTAATATCTCTTCATCAAATTCCTATCACACTGACGACCAAAAGGGCTGTATTTGCCAGAGAATTGGGAGTTCCTATGGTAATGCATGACTACTTAATTGAGGGACTCGCTGCAAATACTAGTTTGGCTCATTATTGCCGCAACAAGGGCCGAATTGATTAAAAACCAATCTTCTCTATATGCTAGTTTGACAAAGTATTTTGATGGCTATGCTGAGTGAGCAATTGATAACTAACTATACGCAATCAAATTTTAAGCAAGCTAAAATTAGCATAAATTGCACCTAAATATCATAGACTTTTACATGTGCAACTTGCCAACTTGAATTTTCAAAACTAATAACTTGATATTAAACTTTCAAATTGTAATTTAATACCATAAACTATTATTCGTTTTCCCAAGTTGATACCATGAGCTTTCTCTTATTTTGCAAGTTAACTGAACGATACTTCATTGTATTTACTTGCAAAGTAAAGATAGTTCCTGGTATTTACTGGCAGACAAATTGATGGTCCATGATATTAAGTTGCAAAGATAAATGTTCACAGAAGCAAGTCGCTAAAGTTGAAAGTACATGTAAAAGAATCTAGTTGCAAGTTACCCTAAATTTATTTCAACATTAAAAGCAGAAGAAACCATGATCAACTACAAGAAACGCCAAAAGTACAAAGCTTAGCTAATCCCTTCAGAATTATCAGATCATCTGTACTACCAACTAGGACCCCTGTGCAGATTCAGATAACATATCCATATATTGTGGTCTTAATTTATACTAAGCAAAAAAAGTGCTGAATAAAGCCTAAAAGAAAATAAATATGCATAGACCCAAGCTGGCTGCCAATCAAAATTAAGATAGGTTTACTTCCATCAAGCATTGTGCGTTCTATCTAATATACTAGGATAACACAGAACATCAATAACAAGCAAAGTAGAAATATACTTTTTCCAATTTGGACCAAATCAATAATATCATTTTTCAGGTCCCATTATTTCCAACAGCCAATGAATGGTAAAGAAAGTTCTAACATCTTGCAACAGCTGATAATCAACAGAAAAGGATTACTCTCACATTGTAGAAGTCGCCATACAAGCTACACCAGAATTTGACACAAATCTTCACAGTTGAGATGCAGATTTCAGATTACAATGGGTGTAACCAGCGTTCTCAGTTCATTAAACTTATTAAACAGACAATCTTTTACAAATTTATGCAACCTAGAAATTTTAAATACTCCTGGACTTTCAAACATGCATCATAAAAGACGTAAGCTACGCAGTCTTAACAATGTCATGTAACAAATCTCTCTGCCGTGTATTCTCACATCTACATTCTGCAAAGTAACAAGAATTGCATGTAGCCCAAAAAAAAGTTGATTCCCTGAATTACAAGTAAAACATCACTGAATTACCAAGACACATTCCAATAACAAACCCTTCCCATTTGTATCGGTCATATAAAAAGCAAAAACATTTTATCAACAAAAGCTCTCACATTTCAACCGGACTAGAAGAACTTACATTTTTCGCTTAAACATTGTTCCGCAGAAAATATTTCATACAAATTAAATATGTTGCTCATTTCTTCCCTTCTTTGCCATCGAGTCACTTCCAAACAGAAGACCAATCTTATACATATAGACTTTTATTATCTCCAATAACCTCAGCCAAGTTGTTGAGGTAATTCAACGAATACAGAACTGCACCAGTAAGTGAATATCAACTTCCTAGCACCGATAACCTTGGGCTTTCTATGAAGAGAAACTGTTTTCCATCATCCGTAATGTACATAATGACTGCTTGATGCTCTCCCAACAGAGTGATTTCTCGGGAATAGTTCCTTAAAAGAATAAGTTCACAGAAAGGTCCACTCACAGCAAATCCAAAATGGGAGGTTGCTCCGACCGAGATGCTTGACTGAGGCCAGTTTGCCCTTGGTTCCTACCTCGTCCTCTTCCCATGGCACTAGCCCCCCTTCCCATGGAAGTTGTTCCTCTTCCAATGACAGTTGTTGGAGGTGGAGCAAGTCTAAGTGTTGGCTGCCCAGTGTTTGTTGAGGCAAATATGGACCCAAGGTCACCTGTTCGCTTACCATTATTGTTGCCATTTGAGTACCCCATACCCAATAGTGAGTTTGAGTTCCCCATTCCCGATAGTGAGTTTGAGTTCCCCATTCCCGATAGTGAGTTCGAGTTCCCAGTAGATGTGTTACTGGAGCTCCCCTGTGGTAGCTTTGTAACCAAGCCAAAGCTGCTCATGTTAGGTCCTGAGCTTCCATAACTATTTGCTGACTTCGTGAAGGACCCCATAGAGCTGCTGGATGAATTACTTGGCTTGGGAGGCCAATTGGCAAAAGGATCTAAATCATCAACACTACTGCTGGACTGCGCTCCAGAGTTCTTGTTTTGTTTCTCATCAACACTTAATTGGGTGGTGAAAGCAGTAACAGTTGTTGGAGGCCACTCAATTTCGACTGGGGGATATGATGAAGTTTGCTGGTTAAGGGTGGCCGTTGAAGATGGCAAAGGTGTAGCAGTTAATGCAGCAGGCTGTGAAACTGTTATTGGCTGCTTGACTTGTTGGTTGGGATCGAAAGAAGTGGTGGAAGATCCCTTACTAATAGGGCCCCAATCTTCATCCCATGCTGGACTGCTCTTTTTAGAAGAAATAGGCAAGCTTGGCTTTCGAATTGGTTCAGAATGCAGACCGTTAGCTAGCGAAGGTGCTACTTTAACCTCCGGAACACCAGCATCAGTGACACACACACCTCGTTTTTCTTCAATCTTCCTGCAAAATGAATCAAGTTTAATAAATAGTTATCTACTGACACACATAGATGAAAGGTGATATTTATATAGTACCTGATTATGTCCTTCACAAAGAGCATATACTTAGCAAATTGCTGAACACTTAGCTGCGGGGCTGTGAGCAGTGGAAAGAGTAGTGGAAGGACATGTTCTGCAGCAAATTCTACTCCAAACTGAATAAGATAGAACACAAATAAGTTGCAACCTAATATAATAATGACCGCCATTTTAATGCAAGACACCACATGAACTGATGTATATGGTCAGATGCAAGACACCACATGAACTGATGTATATGGTCAGAAGCAATCTTACGAAATTTTTGTTAGATTAAAAGTAGGAGTGCTCAAGTTACCTGCTTATAAATTGCATTTGCAACTCCCAGAGTACACATAAGAGTAGGTACAGAATGGTCCACAGCAGTACACCGTTGCACTGTTTGCAAGATGTCGAGTATAGCGTGTTTGTCAAGTGATGACACTAAATCACCTAGACAGCGCAATGCGTTTACTCGTACCTGGTTATAGAGCACATATCATAAAAAGTAAACAATTGCCTCATCATGCCAAGTTAATACAGCCATCAGAGTACAAATCCATATTGAATTAAACAAAATAAGAAAGACTCCATTTTGGCCTCCAGGAAAAAGGACAAATAAAGGGGGAAAAAAGTTGAACCAATTGGAGCATTACAAAAATGAGACATGGATATTCATTCACGACCAAGGGTAACAGATCCAAAATTTCCCAGAAATAAAAACAAACTGAAATTTCCATTCTAACAAAGGGGAGACTTTATGAACTCATTAACTATTCTCACTTCCTGGATTTTTTTTTAAACGATATGAATAGGTATGCACACTTCCTGATGATAAAATTTACATATGCCCATATCAAGGTTCGCAGTATCAGTAATGGAATCGATATCGGTCCTTTCCTATGAATACCAAGATAGGCCGTATCGCCACATATCCGCACAATCGGCAGTTTCGGATCAGAGTATCAGATTTTTTTGGTATTGGAAAGCATTTAATAGTTATTTAATTTTAAAAAAATTATCTTATACATATAGGCTATGTTACCTGGACTTGGGGTGTCAAGTACGGGTACATATCCTAGAGTCGGACCCTTCAAACTCATAATTGAAGGACACACAGAATCGGCTAAAAATGATCCAAATTTTGGGTACGGATACGGGTACGGAAATATGACTATTAAAATAAATACATTTAAACACGGTTTCATAAAAAGACAACATGTAATTAAATTTGCATGGTTTTATAAAAAGACAACATATAATTAAATTTGTAAGGCTTCATAAAAGATGTGTAATTAAATTTGCATTGTTTCATAAAAACATAGCCTCTAATTAAATTTGCATGATTTCATAGAAAAACACAATTGTAATTAAGTTTGCATAGTTTCATATATTTAAGTTTATACTAAATTTGCATGATTTCATAAAAAACACATCTTGTAATTAAATTTACAAGGTTTCATAAAAAAAGGGCATGTAATTATAAACTACTAGTAAACTTTAATGAACTAGTTGAATAAGTCCCTAAGGGACCGTCCCTTCATCTCCCCTACTACTTTACGACCATTCTACCATATTAAAATAAACTATCTACTTCACTACCACATTAAAATGAACTATCTACTTCACTACCAGTCTTTCGATTGACACCACGAAGGATCTGATTGTCACCATGGAGAATCGGATATGGATCTCATATCTATACCCATGTCCTAGCGGGTCGACACGAGTACTTCTTCTTAAAGTGGAAAGTCCGGGTAACAGGGCATATAGGTATAATTTAGTCACCCTTGTTGATTGGTTTACATGGAATAAATAAGTTTTCTTCATTTATATGCTTCTATACCCTTAGTGATTGATATGTTTCGTTCAATTTTCTCTACCGAATTGACTGGGAAAGAGACCCCCAATGTCGGTATCAGTCAGTATCGATAGCAGTAGGTATCGGATTGGGACACGCTTAAACCGAATCGGTTTTGGTTGTATCGGATCGGTATCGGCCGATACTACAAACTATGGCCCAGATAGGCCAGACTATCCACTGAAAAATAAAATCAGCTGAGAAACTTAAGAATGTTACTTCTTTTTCATCAAACACCACTCAACTTGGAACAGTGCTACTATTTTGCTATATTCATGATCAATACAATTCTAACTATACACTAAATCTAAGAGCAGTAACAACATCAAAAAGTCTTTATCCCAAGGACTTGGGTTGGTACACAAATCAACTACTGAATCAACTCTATGACTGTCACTCATGCAGTCAAAATAGCAACCACATTATTGTAATTTACTGCCTTTACTCAGCAATGATCTTTATTTAACTCCCCAACAGTGCACTCATCATGTATTTCGAAATTACATATTTTGCCAAGTGAAAAGTTTGAAGAAGTGCAATAACTCCAGAAACCATGGATCTAGGCATCCTGCAATCTTCTCCGCAGAAGGCACACCCACTTTGCACCACGTTTCAGAAACTTGGTATCGGTATTGGACCCTCTAGCAGATTATTGGTTTTCATAGTTTCGGATTAGAATTATCGTAATGTCCAGTTTTGACACCTTAAGAAAAAAAAAACCAACAAAAATTTAGGAACTAAAATGTTGACCTTTTCTGCAAAATTTTACAATGATAGTAAAAGATATAACATATAATTTAACCTATGTATTTGAAAATCGTCTTTTTTAAGCTTGAAAATAAAGTTAAAACTAAGTCATGTGATACATTTCAGGTACTTTTTGACGTTTCAGCTAGTTTTGGCCAATTCCAGAACGTTTAAGTTATATGTAAATGTATAAACATTAAATGTATGCAAACCATTAGACTGGCAGAGATGAAAACCAAAGTTCAACCTTTTGCACATTTATAACTTATATGAGTTGATTGCGTGTGGATCTTTGTAAAGGTAATAGGTGCAGATCTTTCTTACTCATAACCATTTACTTGGTTAGAATGACAATTTTATAGGTTTCTATAGTTGAGCACCTGCACCATTAGTGTACATACATGAAGACATCATTACATTCCAATTTTTTCATGGATAGATTTAGACTGATGTCATGCATAGAGTTAAATACGGTTGTTGAAATGAAGAAGTGATTCTGGAATACCTAATGATTGCAAGACCCCTTTGAAGTTGAAAGGAAAACTCTATAAGAGGGCTATAAGCATTCACGCTTTATGGATCAGTATTGGAACTTTAAGAAACATAATGTCCAGAAAATTAGTGAGCCGAAATGAGAATGCTAAGATGAATGACAATACATAAAACATAGGATAAGAAATGAATATATTATGGGAAATTTAAGGTGACACCAATTGAGGACGATGGAAAAAAATCATCTGACCAATAGCTGCTCTGGTAGGGAGCGATAAGATATTAGCTAAAGGAGCAGCTAGGATTAGATATAGGCCTAAACAAACATGGATTGATGGTTTTAAAAAGGATATTGTTTTTTTAGTGTTACAGAGGACATAACACTTAAAAAGCTGAATGGAAGAAAATGATTCAAATAACCGGCCACAAAAAATTTGGGATAAAGTCTGTTGTTGTTGTTGTTGTTGTTGTATTTTGTTGCAATTTTTCAACCCAAAAATTTATTTTGCTCAGTTGTCATCATTAATGTCATTGCTACCATCAGAAGGATTTCCATCCTCCACTGACACTTACAGTATACATGAGCACCCTCTTTCACTCTCTATGTTAGTTCTCTTCTCTTTTTATTTTATGTTCAGTCTCCCTCCTGTTTTTTTTTCACTTGGTGTATTAGGCTTTATCGGCATTTACACATATTTTCAATTTTTGGACGAAGTTAATGACGAATTGCATGGTTTATACCCGGTTAGGGGTTAAAACGAGGAGACTTCAACACAGTTTCAGATTGGGTTGGCCCAAAACCGAAATGGTACAAGTTCTGTGTATTGTCTTAGTTTAAGAACCTTTGCTTTACACACAAGTAAAAGAGTACAGAAATCTAGTACTCCGACAATTAATCCCTGTTGCATAGCCTTTCAGTTAGACAATACCCTGAAAACAAGGTATAGAGGAAAAACAAATAAAAGGAATAATGCTCAAATTTGTATAGTTTTATTATAGAATCTGCTTTCTTGGTTATAAATAAGCTCCAACTAGAAATGCAGTATATTCTCCAAAGATACAAGCTAACTGACAAATGAAAACTCTACATACCGCAGCAACTGTTGTCTTAAGAGCCAAGGTATGTACGCGAGGTAAGATAGCTTGCTTAACCAGCTGCGGATAAGAAAAAAATGGAGCATTAAAGCATACAGTGCAAACTGAATGTTGCTTAACCAACTGCAGATAAGAAAATATCGAATATATAGAATGCAAGTACACATTATTCACATCCCATAGTTAATTAATGACAACCAAGATAAAGTAACATAAATGCATCAAATTATCTCCTTCAACTATGACAGCTAAGTAAAATACACTGATTACATTACAAACTCTTGGGCAACCAAACACTCTAAGTACTAATTTACGTAGCACTCTCAACAAACAAGGTATGTAAAATGGCTCGGTTTTTATCCACTCCATAAGAGTTTAACTACAACAGTATGTTAATTGTTCAGGTTTCAGCCCCCTCAAAGAAATTTCATGTTTCAGTTACAGGATTATGAAGAAATTTTGTTTTTAAAAAACCTAAGTTAGGAGAAATGCGAAATATAAGCTAATTGAAATAAAAACTAACGAAGGAGAAGTTTACAACGTCGGTTGACTGAATTAAAAATCAAACAAGAATTACACCTCTCGCTTTCTCGCACATGTTGCAGTCGAGTGGGTAAGATTGCTGCTTAGCTATCTAAGAGACCATCAACCTGTTCAGCTTAGCTACTATACCTATCACCATACTTACCTTCGTAAGGGTGCTTAATTGGGGTGATACTTTATTCTTGCTGCACAATTATCGTGGCATTAAAAATGCTGCTATTTAGTGTCAAACAGTGGCATCTAAAATGCTGCTACTCAGTGTCAAACAGTGTTTTGAAAAGCTCTAGGCGCTCCTAGGCGAGCTGCCTCGCCTCGTCGCCTATGAGGGCCTAGACGTGCCTAGCCTCACCCGGAGAACAAAAGCGCCACCTAGGAAGCTTCTCAAATTCCGTTTTCATAACACTTTTTGTCAATGTTGCATGTTAGATTATCCAGATCTGCCCTATATCCATAGAAACGCATCAAACTTGAGTTTTTAGACAAATAAAATAAAGAAAAGAGTTTTTAAAAAATACCAAATTACCAATAGAAAACAAGAAAGTTAGTTAACAAGATCACAAAAGAGTCTATGAAAGGCAACAAAAGTGTAGAATAGAATAATGGGATGATTTGTTTATTGATGAGAGACTACATATATATAGGAGAGGCTAGCCTCCTCTCCTATTACTCTAAGCAATGTGGGACTAAAGCCCAATTACTAATAACTCTAATATAACACTTATTTCTAATATAACTCTTAACACCCTCCCTCAAGCTGGAGCATAGATGTCAATCATGCCCAGCTTGTTACATAAAAATTGAACCCGGGGACCCAGGAGAAGCTTTGTGAAGATATCAGCTATCTGGTCGCCGGTCCGCACATGTTGAAACCTTATCACTCCTTTTGTATATTCATCACGAACAAAATGAATATCAATTTCAATATGCTTCGTCCTTTCATGAAATACTGGGTTGGTGGCAATGTGAATAGCAGATTGGTTATCACACCATAGGTCTGCCACTTGAGATCCTGCGTCTTCTCCCAGTTCTTGTAGGAGATGCTTCATATATAATATTTCTGACGTGCCATGAGCAATAGCTCGATATTCTGCTTCTGAGCTTGAGCGTGCTATCACACTTTGTTTCTTGCTTTTCCACGATACAAGATTTCCGCCAACAAATACGGAGTAGCCAGATGTAGACCGTCTATCTGCCAGACTTGCTCCCCAGTCAGCATCAGTAAAACACTCAATGCGAGAATGTCCGTTATTCTCCATTCGAATTCCTTTCCCTGGATTCTTTACTAGATAACACAGAATTCTGAGAACTGCCTGCCAGTGTGGAACTCTTGGAGAAGCCATGAATCTACTCGCGACGCTTACTGCAAAAGAAATATCCGGACGCGTCATGACTGCCAAGTAGTTGAGTTTACCAACCACTCGACGATACTGATCTGGATTGGTCATCAGGACCCCTTCGTCTGGAAGTAACTTCGCCCCTGGATCCATAGGTGAGTTTGCTCCCTTTGCTTGCATCATGCCTGCATCATTTAGTATATCCAGTACATATTTTCTTTGAGACATTACAATGTTCCGCTTTCCCCGTGTGACTTCAATACCCAAGAAATAGTTCAAGGATCCCATATCTTTGGTTTGAAATTGTTCTCCAAGAAACTTCTTGAGATTTGCAATACCCTGTCTGTCATCTCCCGTGATTACAATGTCATCAACGTAGACACCAAGCAGTATTCTTCCAGCAGATGTGTGTCGATAGAAGATTGAATGGTCCTTCTTCGACTGACACATTCCAAATTGAGTAACCACCTGTGTAAATCTATCAAACCACGCACGTGGTGATTGTTTCAGGCCATAGAGAGCCTTCCTGAGATGACACACCTTACCCTCCCTTGCAACGAACCCGGGAGGTTGCATCACGTAGACTTCTTCGTCAAGATCCCCGTGGAGGAAAGCATTTTTGATATCTAGCTGAAGTAAAGGCCAGTCATAGCGAACGGCCAACGCCATGAGAACACGAACGGACGTTATTTTGGCCACAGGAGAGAAGGTCTCAAAGTAATCCTCACCATATGTTTGAGAGAATCCTTTGGCCACCAGACGAGCCTTCAATCGATCAAGAGTGCCATCCGGTTTCACCTTAATCGTGAACACCCACTTACAACCGACAGCCTGTTTACCAGTAGGTAAATCGACTAAGTCCCAGGTATGATTCTCCTGGAGAGCCTTTATCTCCTCGTGCATAGCAGCACGCCAACCAGGATGTCGGAGACCCTCCTCAGCGTTCTTGGGGAGAGGGGTGGATGGATTATGGCTCTGATACCATGTAGAATAGAATAATGGGATGATTTGTTTATTGATGAGAGACTACATATATATAGGAGAGGCTAGCCTCCTCTCCTATTACTCTAAGCAATGTGGGACTAAAGCCCAATTACTAATAACTCTAATATAACACTTATTTCTAATATAACTCTTAACAAAAAGAAAAAAGAAAGAATATAAGAACTAAAGAACATTGGAAGAAAAAAGGGAATAGGCAAAACCTAACTCTTTGTTGGTGAGAGCAAAGAAGAATAGAAAAAGAAAATGGAGATGAAAGTCACTTTAGTTCGGCCAACAATGGTGAAAAGCATCCAAGAAAATCACCCCAAGGAGGAGCCCAGTCGAGAGAAATGTCACTTGTCATGGACCTAGTGTTTTTTGCCTACACCTGTGCAAGCCTTCCCGAATGATCCTTAGCTAGAATGCTAAGGATTAAGAGAATAGTGGAGGAATATTGAGACTTGTAACAACTCTTTATTAACTTGGAGAATGGTTACAAGTTTTGGTGGTGAGAAACAAATGAGCCTCCAACTTATTTATAATGCCTCATTGGGCCTACAAGAATCTTCTGGAATCGACATATTCCAGGGGATTATTCTAGAAAATTCTAGAGCCTAGAATTTACAAGGAAGCTTCTAGTCTATCTAGAAAGATTATGAGTCATCTAGAAAAATCTTGAGTCTTCTGGAGAATTCCACCATCTTCTAGAACCTTCTGGAAGCTCCGAACATAACCGTGGTCCGTGGAGGGTTATGCGAATTCGTCTCGATGGGGCCCAACATTTGGGCATAACACACTACTCTCTTCTCTGTCATCGTCTCACGATATTCTCCTATTTCTTTCTTTTTATTTATGTCTATTAGTTAGTAACTTATAGTATTAAAACTTATAAAAAAAACTCTATTAAGCCTTTAAATATTAATCCTGCAACTTAAAAACCAATAAAACAAAACAAGCCCATAAAACTTATTAAAAAATTCCAAAGAGAAAAAAGCTGGAAAAAAACACCCAAAACACCTAGCCTCGACCAATTACCCATTCACCTAATCTCGCCTTTGGTGCCTGTCGCCTAGGCGTCTCCTAGAGAAGGCACCTCGCTTGCATTTGGATTAGGCGGTGAAACGTCGCCTCTCGCCTTTTGGGCGCCTAGGTGCACCTAGCCGGCACCTTTATCAACACTGGTGTCAAACACTATTAATGCCGCTCTGCTCATTCTACCACTGCAGCAATATCAAACCAGCTAATAGACTACTGGTCCAATACAATCTATGACGACTCAAGACCCACAAGAGACATGGAAGCCCAAAACAAAGTCCTGAAGTCGGCTGAATAGAGCAGCAAAAGAAGACAGCATGGTGGAGTCAATCCTGTCACATTCCATATGAAGACAGATTTGGAGGTACATATGGAGTTTGAGATAATATTCTAGAAGTAGAATTCCAAATCTTCATTTCCAGTGTCCATATTTTCACCTGGGTATTCATGGTCAATTTTTTAAGAACAAAGTCTGAGATCAATGCAGATAAGTAGAATTTCTGAAGAGTTTTAAAGAATTAACCATTATTTTCATGTAGGACCACAGTTAGAATAAATAACATAACCCAACACTATAAGATGTATTGGGGATGAGAAACTATAAGATGTATAGATCAAAGGATAACAAATTAAAATATTGATAGCCTGGAAAGCTTTCTATCTTCTACCTCCCTTGTAATGTGAAGATTTCACTATTCTGAAAAATCTGAGAAAACTGAATGAACAAATGAACTAAATCTCCAAATCCTATTCTATGCTCGCTCATCCTGACCGAAAATTTCAATCATTTTCTTTGTAGCTCTAAGATCAAAATGTATCTTCCGGAATGAGACCTACATGTAGATTCCAATGTTCACTGGCTTCTGGCTTGCTGCCCAAACCAATTTTTTTGCAGATTCTGGACTCCCTCGCTTCTCGTGTTCATACAATCTTTAAAGCTTTGCTTTGTAAATAAATGTTGAATACTGATTTCAAACTGTAGTTGTTTGTATATATGAAGAACCTATATAGGACCATAATTATCCATCCAGACAATTCAAATGACTAATAGGCTGCCTAGGAATCTGGGCAGCAGCTCAAACAGTTGATCAGGATGATTTATTTGATTTCTTTTATCACCTACACAAGCATGCTCCAAACCAACCTAATGAGGCATTGACCGAGCAATCTCAAAAGGTTTGCAAGGCTTGACATGCCTAGAATGATATTTTCATTATTGGGCACATTGTTCCTAGATCAGTAACATCCATAATGATCAATGTAGACCATCTGTTGAAAATAAGCAATGAAAAATGGTTCACATATCAAGTTGGTGTAGACCAGAAACCACATGACAATGCAACATCTAAAAGGGGGAAGGGGAGTGGAATGACAGAAAGAAAGGAATTGCAAGGATGAACATCTCACGAGGTTAGATTGTAAAGATAGCTTGATCAACCAGCATATATATGTCAAGATGAACACATAAATGAAAATATATTCTTAACAATTCTCGTACTAGCCAGTGCTTCATGGAAATATGGCAAATCGACCTAATATAAACAGAACTGTAATGATCACATCTTATCCCACAACAATCAGTCAATACAAGATTGTGTTTCATTTCACCGCTGGTTCACGGAAATATTTATTTTTCTAATAAGAGAGGTTTATAGGGAACCGGGATTTCCATCTCAGAGAAAACTTAAGGAGGCCACGCCTCAACAATCACAGAGAGTAATAAATTTGATGAAATGTAACAACAATATAGTATGACTCAATGGATATATCACATATATACAAAAGAACAAGCCAAAACATAAGGCGTCAATTCACCGGTACTCACAAAATCTTATTGTAACAAGTAATAACTGGGCTTTAAAACAACCAAGATTTCTAAGGAGGCTCCAATGCTGCACTTGACTATTACGGAAAGACTAAATAGATTGATCAAACAAAACAACAGACAACAGTAAAATCTGGTTCTAGTGTGAATATCATAATTATGCATGATTGCATGTAACTTCATCAAATGATATAGACATAATACTATAAAAGCTAAGTAGTGCATTTAACAAAAGAAAAATTGCATGTAAGCAACAATTACACACCCCACATCTACTATTTTGACAAATATGAAAGTTAATTAGCATAGCAGACATACTTGCAAAACACTGAATTGATTACCTGGCTATCAAGTTGCCTTGCAAGGGGAACAGTTCTTCGCAAAACTTCTTCTTGTAAACGAGAATCTGTATCGTCGTAGGCTCGAACAAGCACAGGAAGAAGATGTGAAATCAAGTGCTCTTGACTAGCCTATTAGGAATAAAGCATGTGAGAGTGCAATTAGGGACAATTAGAAAAGGTAGAAAGTAAAGTATGATCTGCATGTAGTTCACTAGGACTGACAAGAACCAAAGAGGTATGTTATTTAACCAAAGAGACGGTGCAGAAAGGCAATAATTTACGAATTGAGATAAGTTTGCACAGTATTGTTAATCACATCTTCCATGATGTTAAGATGCCCTCCAAAAAAAACACATACACATCGTACTACTACAGACTCCCTCCCCTTAACCTTTCCATTCATGCTCTTAACAGCCCCAACCCCCTTTGCACATGAAAGTGCAATCTCGGTAAATTCCTGTGGGTTCGGCATATACTATAGCTTTAATTCCTTGTAATCGTCACTTCTGCTCCACATTACAACTCGAGCTTCGTTCTTATCACCCCAACCATAAAAAAGAAGGTTTCATGTGGGGATGGATCGCATTCACAACTAGTTTGTTAGGTAAAATAACCTCTCCAATTTAAATATCATGTTCACTGTCCTGGCAATCAGGTGGGATAGTAATACATTATCATGTCCAACTTGTTGGCGATGACTAGCATGACCTTAAGGAACATCCAGACTCCAGATTGAGCACTATCACCATTATCAAAGTCCCTATCACTGCGCAAAACTCTAAAGTGCCAATAAGGGTTAAGGGCCATATATTTATATTATTTTAACATGTCCCCTTAGGTAGAAGGCCCATTTGGTCATAGAGTTGGATACACGGAGCGGTTAATTTCTTTTTATAAATCCAATTATAATGCGCACTAGAGGAGATTCGAACCTGGGTTGCTCTCACCATGTTGAAGAAAAAGGAAATAGAAAGGAATACTTTATTAAATGGAACAATACATATTTATAGCCATAAATTGGCTATCTAAAGATAGGAATTAATCTAGACAAAGCATATCTAATAACAAACAAGAATAACAGAAGTTCTATCCTAACAAACTCTAATAAAATCTTCTACAGGCACCCGGAAGCTGGAGCATAGGTTCATCAAGCCTAGCTTAGAGAAGAAGTGGGGAAACAATGCCCATGGAAGAGCATTAGTGACTATATTAGCTATTCGAATAGTCACAAAGACGTGGAACACAAACTTCCTGAACCATGACCTTATCCTAAATAAAGTAGCAATCAACCTCAATATTGGGCCTTCAGCGATATGGATGGACAGCCTTGTTGTCGCAAACAAAGAGAATCAGGAGAAATGAGCGAAACACAAGATCTGTCAGCAAGCTCTTACATGTGTCATCAAGCGATAGTGTGCTACAAGAGTGCTTCTTATACATCATGTAAGGATATCACCGCCAAGGAAGGTGCAATAGCCACTAGTAAAGTGAGAATCATGAATAGATCTGATATAGTGCATAAACAAACTGTAGATGTGATGTAGTCTATGTCAGTAAACTCAATAATGAGGAGGATGTATACACAAGCCCATGGCCAGGAGACTTCTACAAGACGATGTAAAGATGAAAGACGGTTATTGCGGGTTGGCTAACCATCCTAATGACAAAGGAGATGTTTGGTAAAGTAACAATTAGGTATTAGCTTGTCGATGATACATTGGGATCAGGAAGAAGCGAATGAAAGGAGAAGCTAATGCTGGTCAGTAGAACAATCTGATCCATGGGAGTGTTAGTCAGACGACAACCCAACAAGTTGAACTCATCCAAGATGTCTTACCAACACTTCCGAGAGAACCTTCCTTACAAGTAACATCAATGTCAAGAAAGTATCACAAGGGACCAAGATCCGTGTACAAAAGTGGTTGGAAAGATAAGTCTTGACCTTGGAGATACCAACACAATCATTATTGACAGACAAGAAGAATAACAACACCCTAAGATCGTTGATGAAAAGAGAGGAGTCTATAACACTATGAGAGAAACTGAAATGCTAGACAACCAGACTTAATTTGTTGAACGACGCCCAAGGAGACTGCTTAAGACAATAGATGGCCTTGTGTAAATAGCAGACCGTAGACTTCTCATACGTTCACAAGACGGAGGTTTCTAAATATAATCCATCTCAGGAAGATCCTCATTAAGGAAGGCATTCTTAATGCCGAGATGATGGGACAACTTGCGAGTTACAGCCAAGAGAGCACCCAAACTATATTCAATTTAGCAATCGACGAGAAAGTCTCCTCATAATCAACATTATACTGCTGTGTAAAGCCTTTAACGACAAGATGAGCCTTCAAGCATTCGATGATTCCATTAGGATTATGTTTGACATTGAACAATCACCAACATCCAACACATTTGCACCTTAATGGAAGGTACAAGGCCAAGCATTTCTTCATGATGACATTATACTAAATTAGGTAGCAATAACATCCTGAATAAAGAAAGGAAAAGAAACTGAGGACAATGAGCTAAACAAAATGGCACAAATTAAGTGTGAATCTATTGTTGGAAATAGGATGCAGAGTACAAGAGAAGTTTCGTATGCAAAGCAACAGGAAGATCATAAGTCAAGAGTAGAGATTCAGTTGGAACGTCGATAGATGTTATGACCACTGAGTCTCATTGACTGAGCGATTGATTCTTTGAGTGTAGACCGGACTTTGCAGGTGTCCAGTCATTTGGCACAGTGATAGATGATCGATTAATTGATAAGTTGTTTTCTAAGGGGTGGAGGATGGAGAGTAGAGAGCGTAGAAACAGGGTTTGTGCTCCAAAAAGGTGTATGTTGTAGTTATCTTCTTCTAAACGTGGTAAAAGGATATTTATTTCTGGGTACAAAAGTAACCTGTGAAGATATGTTTAGTTGTCCGAGGTACAAGTTCGCCACATCTAGGATTGTAGCAATGGTCATAACACGTGCAACCAAACACTTCAGGTGGCAAAAATGGTTCATTGTTGGGAATTAAAATGGAGAAGGGGAGCTTATTCTTGAGAATAATTGAAGGTAATTGGTCAATAATATGATAGACGGTTAGAAGAGCAAAGTTCTAGTAGATTAGGAACACTTATTTGGAAGAGAAGGGAGCGAGCAACTTCAAGTAGGTGACTTATGCGTTCAGAAATTCAACTTACTTGAGGTGTATAAGAGCAAGAGGTTTGATGAATGATGCCATAATCCATAGAAAGTCTGGAAAATTTTGCTAAGATATTGTGGAGCATTATTGGTTCAGAACTGATTTTCTATTTTATTGTGTAAGATTCTAAATCCTAAGAGAACTTCATGGCGACAATGAAGTAGAAAAAGTGAAGTCGTTCTAGAATGATTTAACTAAAAATGTTGCAAAATAATGAAAAGATAAATACAGTATATAGTTCATACCGACCTTAAATTTCATTATGAAAGAGAAAGGAAATCTAATAATGAGAGGAGAAAAAGAGGAGCAATGATGCTTCCAAAATTACAAGATTCACAAGAAAATTCTGAGAGAGACATTAGGTAACAGGTTTCTAAGAATAGAAAGAGGAGGGTGACCAAGTCTACAATGCTAGTGATATAAGTGAAAGACCAAGTCTACAATGCTACTGTAGAGGTGAGACTTCTAAGTGATACAAATTCATTCGCATCACGAGCCCTGCCAATCACTACACGCGTCATAAGAACCTAAATCACAACAAAAGAAGGGAAAAAAGAGTGATCAAGTATGAGCCGTTTAAGACGAATTGGAGATACAAGATTACTATGTAAAGAAGGAACAAAAAGATATATTGAAGGTTCAGAGTCATCGTCAATTTAAGTGTCTCGTTGCCAATTACAAGAGTTGAATCTCCTGAAATATATTTGTGGCTAATAGGAACCACAAAATCAACGAAATCGCAAGACATAATCTGAAACTCCATAATCAAATGCCTATGTATGAGATTAAGAGAGGCACACTGTACTTGAAGTGGTAGAGAGATTAGGCAGAGAAGGAAAGGATACGCTTCCATATCTTGAATGTCCAAGGAAGTAATAAATCGACTGTTTGAAGGTGAGGAGACACAGTTGAGAGCTGGAGTAGAGGCCCGACAAGTTGTTGACTCCTTTTCTGGTACTCGCGCACTTCTGCCAACAGGTAACCCTCAATATGGTCTGAGCCCAAAATAAGCCCAAGAGAGGAGGCCGCATCCTGGAGTAGGTTACTGCCTGTCCGAAAGGAGGTGGTCCACGCCCTTAACCTTGAGAGGAGTGCAGAGGATGAAGCGGAGTTAGGGGTACTTGGTAGAGGTACTTAGAAGGTAGCTGTGAAGTTATCGTCGAGAGAAGGCCTACCACCTGTAGAGAGATGTGAGAAAACACTATCAAGGTGTGGTAGTAGTGGGGCTACGTAGAGAGTCTCAATTAGCGCTTGTTGTTGTTGCAGCTGAACTACCACATCATGGGAAGGATTGGTGGTGGTTGCACTCCTCGAGAAGGCCACTAAAATTAACGTTTAAGTCGACAAGATCCTCTCACAGTCTTGGTATAGTAAGCTTGTGTAAGATATCATAACACGATCAATACTAATCTTTAGACGAGTAGAGAGATTTAAGTTGAACCGTCTAGAGGTGCAACAAAGTTCGATAAAAATTGGCTCCCATGAAATTGGTTGAGCAAGTCCTCACTTTATTGTCGTGAAGCCAGGAGGAATAAGTCACAGCATCAATAGGGGGCACATCGGTCGGTGCTGAGCAAGGCAACATTTACAAGTCTGCATAATTTTGTTTGAATTCTTTTGCTAGTGAGATTTGGTTTCTTCCTTCTCCTTTGTGGTTTTAATATTTATTACGGAGACTTGTTGTGGAAAAGGGAAGGAAAGGGAGACAAAGGGACATTCTGGAATTCGGGTTAGGATTTTGATCTGGTGGTGGGGATTAGGTTAAACTAGCAGGTGTTGGATGGTACAGTTAGGGTTCAGGGATGGAAGCGATTATGATGGTTGATGGTGACGGAGGAATGGTGATGGTGCAGATGGTGTTGGACTACGAGTAGGATTTAGAGAATAGGTGATAAAGAATATTGAACATAAGTTAGGTCCAAGGGAGACCACACTCTTATACCAACTACTAAACCAAAACTCTAGTGTTTTACTGAGGGTTGAAGGTTATATATTTATATTGTCCCAACGACCATTAAAGGATTTGTGTGTCGTCCCCAACGCATCCTCATGCATTATATTGCCTCTTTGAACTTCCAACAAACATCACAGCTTGAGCTACAATATATATATGAAGTTATCTTCCACCATATCTAAAGTCTAATAATTCAGTAATCACCCCTTAACATGTAGAATCTTGATGCACCTTCATCTTAATTTCGGAAAGGTTCTTGGAATCGACCTATATTGATGAAAAAACTACTAAAATCAATTGGTTCCATATCACCAATACTAATAAGGATCGGATTTAGGAATTATAGTGGACTACGGCCGGTCAAATGGCGGCTTGTGGGATGACACACAAAAAAAGTCGACCGAAACTGAACCCGATTATGAAACGGGTAGGGGCAAGCTTAATTTGTTAGCCTGGTTTACTTTTGGGACGGGTTAGGATACTAGCCGACCAGGCAAGAAACACGAACCATTGTAAGTTGCTTACCCAATCATATACAAAATTATGGATTTGCTTTGGAAAAAGTAGGTAGTGCTACCCTAAAATAAAACTTCCTATAGTCAACATCTTTACTAAGCATCTTCGTCAAGCAATCCCGAAGAAGAAACAAGGACGACACAAGGTTTTTAAGGCGAGACAAGGCAACACAGTTTTGAAATGTCTAAGCGAGACCTCAAGGTGGTGAGGCGAACAAAAAATTTGGCATGCAGTAGGTAGGTTAAGACAAACACGTAGTTACTAAAACTTATGAAACCCCAAGTCATAGCCTCTCTCTCGAGTAAGAAAATATTTGAATCTCTTATTAGGTGAAGAAACCATAGTTACTAAAATCTACCATATAGACAGTGAATATGGCATGGCAAGTTTCGGATACGGCGACATAAATTCAATACCTTATATGGTGTCCTAGTGTATTTTGAAATATTTGTGGCGTGTATGATATGTGTCTAACACAACATAGACAGCACATAAAGTTTTGGAGTGTTATTCTTCCTAAACTACATGCGAGGAGCCAAGGAAAATAAATACACTAATAGAGAGAAAATTCATCAAATCATAAAAAGGAGAGAGAGAGGCTTATCAAAGACATCAAGTCAAAAGTTTCGTCAGCATCGAGATGCGTAGACCGTGGCAGTGTTATAGATGTCGGGCCGATACGTCGACCGACATCGTTGTAGCTCCTATTTTCCTCAATAAATAAAGCTTCTAGTTTTCCTAATATTTTAAGGAATTTTTTAATTTTTTTAGAATTATTTATTTGGGAGATATTTTATATTTTATTGGAGACTAGCAATTTTCCAATTAGGTAAAGGCATAATTGTAAATATTAGGAAAAATGTGTCTTTATGAGTAAATATTAAGGTGTCATAGTTAGCCATTGGTTTAGAGTGAAAAAATTCTAGAATTAATTGATTAGTCATGGCTAATCAAATCTAGAATGTTCCCTCCAACCTCCATAACCACTTTCTAACTAACCACCCTAACTTCCTAATCACCCACTAACTAACTTGTAACTAACTTTCTAACCACCTCCTTCCTAATTAGGAAAGGGATGAACCTAGCCATAATTAGATCAAGATTCATTACTTAGTTTTATATAGTTTTGTAATAAACAGAATGTTTTTGCAGACAATAGATTGTTTTGATAATTTTCTTCTCTCAAAACTCTATATAACAGAGCCGACCTCTCTGTTCTTTCTCAGTCCGATCAGCCGGCGAAGTCCTGTCCAAAATTTTCCTTCCACTCTTCTTCCTCTACTTCTCTTTGCAAACCCTAGCTTATACCTTCGGCCATGGCATCTAACAGAAGCTTGGCGGTGATCCCCGTTCCTCCACCGTGAGTCTCTTGACAGTGAGGTCTGCTGAGCACGGACGAACCTTTCTGGTAACGTTCCGGAGCTCTAGCTCTTCTCCGACCGGTGATCTCTTCACTCCAGCTGGTCCAATCGCGTCACAGCCATGGGGACTTGATCAACAGCAACGATTATCTATTCTTGGCGGCGTTCCTCGGCAACGACAACGAACTCCTCCAGCTGATCAGTGAGTCTCTTTGAATTCTTGGAATCTCGTCGATCTCGAGTACTTCCTGTTTGATTCTTGCTCCAGCAATGATCGATCGTGTGTCCATCACCGCAGGAAGTTCGACACGAGTCGCGTAAAGGAACGATTTGATCGAGCACAATTTGGATCGAGGAACTAAACGTAGTGTCGAACTCGAACAATTCTTAGGATCGGTAAGCATTTGGATATCGATCTAAGTTTTTTCGTATTTATCGATAACATGTTATGGCCGAGAATTGGCTTGGTGATTCAAATTCTTGATCCTCAATTAACTAAAGGAGATCAATAGGAAGTGTTGATTTGTTACTAAAATTTTGATCATTCGAGAATTTCAAATTGAACTTTAAATCTTGCTTTCTAAATCCTGAGCACCAGGTGTTCGAAAGGATTATTTGTGACTCGTCGTGCCTGGATTGGACACGAGGAGTTCGGTGTCGACTTGTGAAAGACACAGGTAGCATCCTCTGTTCTTTTCTTCTACTTTGGTTACTTCATCTCACAGTCCCTTATGGTCGGGACTGTTCTGCGGTTGACACCGAGATTGGTGATCGAGTGATGCGTCCAGTAGGACACGGGATTTCTGAGACAAAGTTCGTGTCCGGATTTAGGTGTCGTGTCCAAATGGGACACTCGTTAGGGGCTGCCAGTTAAAGGTTGGATTTTGAATACAATGCGCGCGAGATCTTTTTTTTAACTGAGTTTGAAAACTCAGGGGTTGGACCTGGGCCATGCCTGCGGTCTTTGGGTTCAGCCTGTGGGTTTAAGCTCAGAATTTAAATGCTGGGTTAATTTTCTGGACCATGCCAATATATCAAGGTTGACGGTGAGCAAATTTTCAGTGGGCTGTTGGGTTTAGTTTTGGGTTGAGTCCATAAATTTAGTTTTAATTTAGTAGGTGTGGGCTAAGCCTATTTAGCACCAATATGAATGCAAGGTTTATAATTATTTTAGAGATTAGTATATTTAGAAACAAGATTAGTGATAGGTAATTTGGAAATAAGAGTTTAGCATAAATATATTACTTAGTCTTAGGTTTTAGAATTTTATGCTTTCAACAGCTAGCGAGGAGCAGGGGCGACCCTGGCCCAGGGCAGGCCGGGCAACGGCCCAGGGCCCCCTGTCGAAAGGGGGCACCAACATGAAACTATCTACAATAGAAGTATTATATATCATGTGCCATTGTTAATAAAAGCATTGTGGTGTAGTGGTTATAATGCAAACTTGTATTTAAGAGGTCCTTGGTTCAAATCTTGACTACAACAAAATTTTGTTTTATTTACACTTTTTTTACATTATGTATGGGGGGCCATTTTGGAAGTTTCGCCTCGGGCCCCCATCAGCTCAGGGCCGACCCTGGCGAGGAGTCCACTTTAATCACCTACAACAATTCAGACAAGTACACTACGACTTGAATTATACTTTGTATTTCTGTCTTGCATTATTTTCATGTTGGACACTTGATTGACACGAATCATTGTCTCGATTGTATTGATTCTTGTTTCTTGATTGTGTCAGAAATTGGAAAAATATTTAGTCTATATGTGGCGAAACCCCCTTAGTGTAATATTGTAAATAGTCTAGTCGCACATCGTGCACGTGTGGCTAAGTCGTACCGTATTCTATTGTGCTACCAGCCAGTTACAGATTAGACTAGTATTTCAATTCACTTGTGCATTGATTGTCTTGTTCATTGTTTCAGTTATTGTTCTATTATTCAGTGATAGCTTAGTCGATACCATCATTATTGCACTACAATTTTACATAGTACATATTCATTCGTAGTGTTGTACTTTGTTCATTTTCTGATTGGATGTGTTGCGGGTGAGGTAGATGAGATGTTATTACTAGCTATTATGGTTCCATTGAGGACGTAATCAAAGAGGACCTAGCCCAGGACTTGGAGCCCGCTACTGATGCTGAGATTTAGTACTTAAGAGCTGTATAGTTTTCCTTTCCAGTGTTGACAATGTATTGTTTGATGTTGTGTTGTGTAGTCGGATGACTGTATGAATAAGCGTAGGTCACTTTACTATTCACCAGATTTGTTTCCGGATATCCTTTGTAAAAGTGTACACCTATAGCATAGTGACCTGTGATGATGTGGTGATTGTTCTTTGGGCACGACTCTAAATTGTTGTGATGAGTTGATTATCACTTTGATGATTTTTGAGGTATAGACAGCTTACTATCGTTGTATCCGCAACGTAGGCCGGGCGTGTTCGACTCGTATCCAGGTATCTGGGAGCGGGTCATGACAATCGTCGAGGGAAAAACGACATAGGACCAAAATGTCAATCATTTTGTAAAAAATTCAACCGATATTTCGGAATTATTTCGACATTTCAGCCAATATATTATTTATAGAAGCCGACATATATTTGAAAATTTAGATTTTTTTTTTCTTGTGAATTTCGGGTCTGGTTTGATTTAAACGGGTTAAACCCATAAGCAATAAGTACCCCCCCCCCCCCCAACAAAACCCTAACCTCTCTCTCTCTCTCCTCTCTCGATTTGTCGGTGTTACCCGAACACTCATCGACTAAGGCTCTACTATGGCCACTCCAAGTTCTACTACGACTAAGTATAACTCAAATTAGAATTTCTTACTCTAAAAATATTCAATATTTGTATTAGAAATTAGATTTAGATAGGACATTTAGGTTATACAATATATAAAATATTACATATTTATTGATATCCAATATTTTAAAATGTCCCTGATATATCCCCGACATTTGACACCCAACATTAAAAAAACCAAATCTAACATGAACTCAATATACGACATCTACAACCTTGAACCTTGGCATAGTTGAAACAAAAAAGAACGGTGAGGAAAGTGGTGAGTCAAAGATTGTGAGATTTACATATTGATTAGTGACATGGCCTGTTGAACGTGGAAATGGAAATACGATACAATGGATTAGGACAGACATATAAGGAAAAGAAATCGGAAGAGGAAAGTCTATTCTTCATCTCAAATTATCTAATATCTATATTAAGTTAGTAATAAATCTATAATTTTTATTTAGCCTCGGTCCGATCCCAAATTCAAAAAATAGCTTGTCATTTAAGTCAATGCAAGCCAATGCGCTTAAGGTGGCCCAAAGCGGGTTGAGACGTTCTAAAGCGGTTCAAGGCGGGTGCCTCATATTCCAAAGCAAACGCCTCTGGATCTCACCACCTAAATACTAGTTGCCTAGGTGTCATGGCATCCGAAAGGCCTAGGCTGGGGCCTAAGGTGGCGAGGGGGACACCTTTTAGAACACTTGGACGACCAACACATTTTTACCATATTAATAAATAAAAGTCGTCAATTTTATTTTATTATATCATTTTTATTGGTTTGGTCGAATATTGTAAATAACTAATGACCATATAAGAAAACATTTAACATAGTTGAGCCGGCCCGAAACCCAAAGGGCCGGGTTAGGACCTAGATTTTTGAAAACTAGGGTCGGATTTCGACATTGCCCCACCCGATGTGGCCCGTTATCACCTGTAGTCCAACCAATACTACGAACCTTGGATTTTAGACAAGTTCCGATAGAAGTATTTTTCGATAGAAGTATTTTTCGATAGAAGTATTTTTTGATAGATGCAGTACCAACTCTCACTTTTCACTTCAGCTAGTACCAACTCTTGCTTTTCACTTCAACTAGTTGCTGGAGAGTAGTGCACTCTATTGAGCTGACCTTGTCTCTAAATTTCCTACAAGCTCACATGCCTAGTTCCGTTGCTACTTTCCTTCTTAGCTAGTGAGGTTAGCTAGTGACAAGTAGAGGAGTCGTCAGATCAGGTCCGATCCTATACTAGAGATCTGAACTGTTATCCAAATTTTCTCAAACAAAATGTAACCTAAATTCTTGTTGGTCCAGGTTTTGACGTCAGATCCTGCCCATGTCAGTTTACTGTAGGTCCATGTCGGGTATGGATCTAAATAGAGACCACATGTTACCCACTTTCAGATCAGATTTGAGATATAAAAACTATAGAATTGTCACTAAACCCTCAATTTCCTACGTGCATCATGTCAAGGTCTGGTCAGTTAAGATCTGTGCAGACCAGGACACAATTCAGTTCAACTCCGAAATCTTTTGATAATCCGTCCCGCGCAAATGTTGTCCTGGTTGTGTCTTGATAAAAATTTTGGACAGTCCATCACAGGTCCAAATGACAGCTCGTAGTGAAATAATGTTAAATCCCGATATCATTTTATAAAGGCTTAAAAGAAATGACTGAAGGAAAAGAGAGAGAGACTCATCCTCTTCCACTAATGCCATTGGGACATGTATGAACTCTTGTTAAGAAAACTATAATTCAAACAAGAGATCACCAATGCCTAAAGAATAAATCCAAGAACGGTCCCAGTCCTTCAAACATATCTAGTTCCAGGATATGGATATGGTTATTGTTAAGTGTTATATTAGAGTTATTTGTTAATGGGCTTTAGTCCCACATTGCTTAGAATAATAGGAGAGGGGGCTAGCCTCTCATATATATATATATATATATATATATATATATATATATATATATATATATAGTCTCTCATCAATAAAAAAAACCATCATATTATTTCCAACGCTACATGGTATCATAGCCAAAACCATAGCCGTCATCCACCACTCTCTCTCTCTCTCCGCACAAAACCCTAACCCTAATCACAACCCCCCCCCCCCTCCTCACCAACGCATACCCCTTCCCCTCCCCTCCTTACCGCTGCTGCTGATGCCCCTTTACCCTCCCCCCCCCCCTACCCTCCTTACTGTTGCTGCTGCTGACCTTTCCCCTTACAGAACCGGCCCCCCCCTTCACAGCACCCCTTCCCCTTACCGCCGCCGCTGCTTCTTCCCCCCCCCCTTGCAGCGCCCCACCCCCTCCTCCATGACTGAAAATCCTAACCCTTCCCCCTTCCTCCAGTCGCCACCCAACCACTCCAAACCCTAACCTAGTTCCAAAAATGAATAAAAATCGTTGGGATTCTCAGAGGGTAAACATATGTTTGCTGGAACCTCCGACTCTTAATGATCAATTCAAAAATTTAACAAAGAGCAAACATATGGTTTATTTTGCATGAATCTTTGTTTCTTTCCTTCATTTTCACACCAGGATCTCACAGAGGTTAACATGGGTTATCTCTCTGTACTGGCTTGTGATCCACACTCTCTGCTTCCAATGCGCGCGTGCCGGTTCTGGCTCCGTTTTTAGCGCATTGGCATAGTTGCTGTGATTATCCAGTTAGAAAGATCAAAGTCGACAGTCGATTCAGGAATCTTGAAAGATGACAAATTCTACGACGAATAGCAGTGCCACTGATACTAGTGTTAGCAACACACTAAGGGGACCAATAGGCACTAGCACGACGATTTCCTCTATTCGACTTGTCGATCGGCGGTTGGAAGGACCGGATGGCTACGCGACAAGGAGAAAGAAGGTCGAGAAGACGCTTCGCGGAATGCAGTTGTCTAAACATCTGACTGACAATCCTCCAGCAGAAGATCCCATATTTGAGCAATGAGAGAGAGATGATAGTCGACTGTTTACACACTTGATGAATTCGATGGAACCATCAATGGAAGACATGGTTCAGAATACGGACTCCGTGAAGGAGTTATGGGAGGTACTGGCAGCAGCGTTTGATAGAAAACACGATTTGTCTCGCATCTATGACTCGGTCGTTGGTGTATACCGAGCAAATCAGGGAGACAAATCTCATAAGGACCTTTTTCGGCCTTTAAGGCTGTCTGATGAGATCGACCGCGTATTACCACTTACGTCGGATATCAATGAAGCAAGTGCTCAACGTGAGCAGTTTCATGTCATGATTTAGCTTGCCTCTCTCCGTCCTGATGCCGACTCTGCTCGCTCTCAGATTATTGCTGGATCTGAAGTTCCGTTCCTATTGGAAGCGCACTATCGTTTTCTTAGGGCAGCAAAAGTAGTTGAGACCATTCCGGATGATACTCCTGTTGATCGCTCTGCTCTTGGTACAGCTCGTACAGGATTTCGTGGTGGTCGTGGTGGCCGACGTCAGTGTTCTAAAAATCGGCCTAAGCGCCCGCCTAGGCGCCGCCTAGGCGCTAGGCGCCCGCCCACCGCACCGAAAACCCCCTAGGCGGTGGGCTAGGCGGCTAGGCGGGCCCTAGGCGCCCCTAGGCGGGCCTAGGCCGGGCCTAGGCGCCCCTAGGCGGCGGGTTTTTTGAATTTTTTGATTTTTTTTTATTTTGCTTTATTTTGTTTATTCTAAGTTGTATTTTGGATATTTGTTTGGATTTTAAGATAGTATTTGGATTTTAGAACATTGAAATTTCAAATTTCAAAATTCAAATTTTCAAAAATTTCAAAAAAAAATTCTAGGCGAGCTAGGCGCTAGGCGGACCTCCGCCGCACCGAGTCCGCCTAGCGATTTTTAGAACATTGGCCGACGTGGTGGCCGAAATGTCGGTCGAGATGGGAGACGTGGTAATGGCGGTCGTAATGGAGGAAGACCACGCACTTGCTTTAACTGTGGTCAGCTTGGCCATTTCTATTGGCAATGCACTAAATCACCTGCTGCTAATATCACGACTGATGCTCCTGATGATGGTGTCTGATCTATTCAGATGACTTCGGACTCATATACAGTGTTTCTTGATTTTCAGGCTCAACGTCGTGGTGAAGCTTCTACGTCTGGATCCACCGTTGGATACTCAGCAACGTGCATAGTAAAATCCAAGCAGTGGATAATCGAGTCTGGTGCATCCTCTCACATGACTGGTGACGCAAGTATGATACATGATTATGTATCTGTACATCGTGTTTCTAGCATTATTGTTGCCAATGGAGGTTCCCTGACAGTCCGAGGACGTGGAAGTGCTATCTTTCTTCCGGACTGTCACTCAATTCTGTATTACTTACACCTGGGAATCCGTTCAGTTTAATTTCTATTAGTCAAATTACTCGTGAACTGCATTGCTCGATAACCTTTTTTTCTGATGGTTGTATTTTTCAGGACCTGAAAACTGGAAAGACTATCGGTAAGGAACATGTGACTGGAGGCTTATACCTGTTTGACGCACCTCCTTCTGTTGTCTGTGCCGGCATAAAACTCGATCCTTTTGAGTTACATTGTCAGTTAGGCCATCCATCAACCCAAGCTCTCCAAAAAATGTACCCTTCTTTAGGTATCCCCGCTTCTTTTTGTTGTGAGCCGTGTAGTTTAGTTAAGCATCACCGGGTTCCCTATCCGGTGAGTCAAAATAAAATTGCTTCCGCTCCTTTCGAGTTGGTGCATTCTGATGTATGGGGACCGTGTCCGATTGAATCAGTAATGGATTTTAAGTACTTTGTTACTTTTGTTGATGATTACTCACGTGTCACTTTTGTTTATCTGATGAAAAATTGTTCTGAATTATTTAACATTTGGTGCAACTTTTATGCCGAAATAAAAACACAATTTGGTATTCCAATCAAAAAATTTCGGAGTGACAATGGCCATGAGTATTTATCTCGTGATCTCGATAGTCATTTGGCCCGCAATGGCATCATCCACCAAACTTTTTGTGCATACACACCACAACAAAATGGTGTGGCCGAGCACAAGAATCATCATCTCTTGGAAACAATACGTACTCTTATATTTCAAGCACGTACTCCCAAATCGGATGCGGTTCCTACTGCTTGTTATCTTATTAACCGCATGCCATCGTCATTTTTTAATAGTAGCACTCCCTTCTCTCGACTTTTTCAAGACGAAAGTCATTTCGTCTGCCTCTCAGAATCTTTGGTTGCTTATGCTATGTTCGGGATACCCGACCAACTCTTTCTAAATTAGATCCTAAGGCAATACAATGTATTTTTTTAGGTATCCTAAAGGTCAGAAAGGGTATCGGTGTTATTCCCCTATCTTGAAGAGAGATTTTTTCACTCGAGATGTTACCTTTGTAGAAACCGAATTTTTTCTACTCCCACAATCAACGGGTCCGGCTCCTCTAGTCTATCCAGAAGAGAATTTTTTGTTATTTCCTGATCAAACACAACAGCCTCCCGTACGGGTGCCCTCCCTTACCGAACCAGTTTCCTAGGCCGATGGTCCGCATATACTGATTCAATCAGTGCCGACAACGCCCACAGAATCATCCTCCTCCGGTTCCACCAACAGCTCCGGCTCCAATGAGTTGTCTCCACCTGTTCCACCAGCAGCTCCGGCGGCTCCGCCTCCAGAACATCCTCGTCGTGCCTGTCGTGATCATTCCTTGTATGTAGATAGCTATAAAGGACTTACCAGTCACACTCAGTCTCAGGTGGCTACTATTGATAGGATTCAGATTCCCAAGACCGCTGAGGAGGGTCTCCGACATCCTGGTTGGCGTGCTGCTATGAACGAGGAGATGAAAGCTCTCAGGAAAAACCACACTTGGGACTTGGTCGATTTACCCACTGGTAAATAGGAAGTAGGTTGCAAATGGGTATTCACAATCAAGGTGAAACCAGATTGCTCTCTTGATCGCCTGAAGGCTCGTCTGGTGGACAAAGGATACTCTCAAACCTATGGTGAGAATTACTTCGAGACCTTCTCTCATGTTGCTAAAATGATGTATGTTCGTGTCCTCATGGCCTTGGTCGTTCGCTATGACCGACCGTTGCTTCAACTGGATATCAAGAATGCTTTCCTCTACGAAGATCTTGATGAAGAGTTATATGTGATAAAACCTCCCGGGTTCGTTGCAAGGGAGGGTAAAGTGTGTCATCTGAGGAAGGCCTCTATGGTCTGAAACAATCATCCCATGCGTGGTTTGGTCGATTTACACATGTGGTTACTCAGTTTGGATTCTGTCAATCAAAGAAGGATCATTATGTATTCTACCGACAGACATCAGCTGGAAGGATATTACTTGGTGTCTATGTTGATGACATTGTAATCACAAGAGACGACAGTCAAGGTATTGAAAGCCTCAAAAAGTTTCTGGAAGAACAATTTCAAACCAAGGATATGGGATCATTGAACTATTTCTTGGGTATTGAGGTCACACGGAGTAAGCAGGATATTGTAATGTCCCAGAGAAAGTATGTGCTGGACATACTAAATGATGTAGGCATGATGCAAGCCAAGGGAGCGACCACACCTATGGATCCAGGGGCAAAGTTACTTCCAGATGAAGGGGCTCTGATGACCAACCCAGAACAGTATCGTCGAGTAGTTGGAAAACTCAACTACTTGGCAGTCATGACTCGTCCGGACATTTCTTTTGCAGTAAGTGTTGCAAGTAGATTTATGGTTTCTCCAAGAGTTCCACACTGACAGGCAGTTCTCAGAATCCTGTGTTATCTTTTCAAGAATCCAGAAGAAAAAAATTCGGATGGAGAATAATGGACACACTCGTATTGAGTGTTTTACTGATGCTGACTGTGGAGCAAGTCTGACAGATAGACGATCTACATCTGGCTACTCAGTATTTATTGGCGAAAATCTAGTGTCATGGAAGAACAAGAAACAAAGTGTGATAGCACGCTCAAGCTCAGAAGCAGAATATCGAGCTATTGCTCATGGCACATCAGAGGTATATTATATATAAAACATCTCTTACAAGAACTGGGAGAAGATGCATCTCTTACAAGAACTGGGAGAAGATGCAGGATCTCAAGCGGCAGATCTATGGTATGATAATCAATCTGCTATTCATATTGCCACCAACCCAGTATTTCATGAACGGACGAAGCATATTGAAATTGATATCCACTTTGTTCGTGATGAGTATACAAAGGGAGTGTTAAAGTTTCAACATGTGAGGACCGGTGACCAAATAGCTGATATCTTCACAAAGCCTCTTTTGGGTCCTCGGGTTCAATTTCTATGTAGCAAGTTGGGCATGATTGACATCTATGCTCCAGCTTGAGGGAGGATGTTAAGTGTTATATTAGATTTATTTGTTAATGAACTTTAGTCCCACATTGCTTAGAATAATATGAGTTATATATATATATATATATATATATATATATATATATAGTCTCTCATCAATAAAAAAAACCATCCTATTATTTCCAAAAGCAATCTACCATCAAACAACGGATGCCTCAACACTTCCATGCCAATCTTTACCATACCTATGCCATGATATGATATTTCTTAATACCGTAAGCTCATTCTTGCATAAGTACTATTAATTACTATAATCCTTGAAAATATTGTGTCATTGCCCCTTATTACTCATTTCATGTTTCTCATATAGGCGATCATAAAGGATTGATCATAACTTATGGTCCTTCTAGTTGGAGATTCTGCATGTCCTCCATCACCTTTCACCACTTTTCCAATAAGAAATAGAAGTTATTGCCATTTTTTCACTTAAACTCATTAGGCACAGCGGAGAAAGTCTCACTTTTAGTTGTTGGCTTCAGATTCCATTTCATTTAAGCATTTACAAGTAGGAAAAGCTGAGTATCAAGCAATATCAATACCGTTCCAGGCATCATAAGCTTCATAGACATCTCTTATTTCAGTATGTCACATGATATATCACCATCCCTGATGTAGTAGCCAAAGAGCCTTCATACCTCTATCCTATTGTAGCAGCAGAAGAGTATACCAGCTGTTTTCATGAAGGTCATTTTATCTGGTAGCTGAGATCATTAACTTGTTACTTCAGAGCTCACACTCTAGAGAGAAAATAATAACAAAATCCAGTCCTTGCAAAAGCTCATAACAAGATGTACATCACAGTTTCAAATGATTGATCAAACATAGCTTTTAATTGGAACCAAGTACAACTGATTCCGCTTCCACTTCTGGAGATCAGACGGAGCTCGATTAGTTTCTGCTAGACGAGGAATAAGGAACATAACCAATACGGGGAACAAGGGAATACCGGACCATATTGGCTTTTGCGCCATGACAATCTCACTCGAATTATAGGGACCTACACATATTAGTATAGTATACTGGGGTCCCCGGCCAAAACCACACGTGCAAGTTTTCCTGCATGTGGCTCATATGTGCTTTTTTCCGAGGCGCTACCTGTGACTCCGCATGGGAAAGAGGAGATGAACTGCAAACTTTCGTGTTCAGAGCATTGCATTGTCTGAGGGGATAGGGTGAGTAAGCAGCGCCTACAAAGCTAAGCTTTCGTCGAAAAGGCTAGACTGGTTCCTTTTTGGCACCCGCCCTTTATTTAGATGTTGGGGCAAGGCAAGCCCAAGGAAAGGCCGAACAACGGGGGTTGACATGTATGCTGACTTGGCATTCGAAAACTGTGAACTATCTTCCTATATTCTCATTATACGACACGTAACCTATGCTAGTGTCGAGTTGATTAAGTCAAGAAAAGCAGTAGTCCGGCCTTCCGTTGCTTCTTTCTTGATGCAGACGATCTTCGAATCTCTTGGTTAAATTGGACTTCGGAAACTCATTCGCTCAAGGTAAAAAATGACTACTTGGACTCCTAGGGTCCGAGCAGGAAGGCATTCTCTCTCTCCTTAGTCCTTACTTCATCAACTTGACACTCGAAGCGTAGAAATGACGTCTTAAATGAAATGATTGGGCTTGGAAGGTTCCATAATCGCCCTTGTGGGATTCATCTCTTTGGCATGTGAATTGGTTTACTATATCCTCCACCTTGCTTCTCGCGGAAGAATGTGAGACCCACCCGAGTGAGAAAACAAGTCCTCCATCCGGAGAAAATACTGCCCCACTGAAATACACATACTGGACTTTCCAAAATGAATCATTGTGTATGTGTCAGTCATCACCGCTTAAGATCAATATGAGAAAGCTAGATTGCAATACTTGCTACCTGTACAGTTAATACCCGTATCTGTATGGACACAAAATTCATATACCCACAGATGATGAACTCCACTTCCAACCTTTAAGGTGAGTCCACCCTGACATCTATACTTCATTCATCTAACGATAATAAGACTTCTTAAAAGGCATATACAATAGTCCAATGAGAGTAGAGTAAAAATGAGATAAATAATTTTATTTAGGACATATTCACTACCTGCTCTATTCATCCTTCGGACAGAACTAAGAACAAATACAACAAGAAAAAAACTGCCATTCCACATTTTGGGTTGTCTAAAGAACTAAGAGCAAATAAAGATAGAAAAAGGTAAATCACAACCTGAAGGAACAAAAAAAGAGAGCTTCCATCATAGAATTTTATAAAACACCAAAAGATCTAGTTTGGCTATTCATGTATTCCTCGTCTGCTAGACTTTGTTATAATCCAAAATGGCATTGGATGCTCAACCTGCATAGCCAGTAAAGTGGTTTTGCCACCAGCCAACTGGCTGATATTTTACTGTAGTTCTCTGTTTTACCTACGTATCCTTGGTTAGATATTCAGCAAAGAGGGTTGGATGCCATAGTGAAATCCAATCATAATGCTTGGTCAATCTTTCCATATAACCATTTAACACAGTTTCATGGATCATTTTTGGTAAGAAAAGGTTTAGATAATTATTAATGACATCTTTTAATAATTGAGCATTACAAATACCAACTCTGCCTGCTAAACATCAACAATGCATTCAATAGCTTTCCTTAGAAATGAAATATCTTAAAATAATAAAAGAACTAATGCAAAAATTTATTTATAGATGAGAAATGAACCTTCAAGTATATTAATGAAAGAAACTTATGATCACCTTGTTAATAATCAGTTCCGCATGCCTCACAAGCAAAAGAAGTGTTTCCCCTGATGCAGAACTTAAAACAGGAACTAGTGCAGGTAATGTTGAAATCTCAAAATCAATTTTATCCTACATGTAGCAACAATCAAATGCATCAGCTACCATGCTAGAATACTGAAGTGAATATCATAAGAACAGTATAAAGAAGATGATAAGCAGAATAGTTTTCCTAGTCCAAACAAAATACAATAGGAAACCAAACCATGAATAACAATTGTTCTCAATAATGATTGTGAAAGATTGAGCTTGCAAACTTCCTACATATACCAGACTTATACATGCATATGATTAAAGGCAGCAAGTTGTTAATAAGATAAAATGAAATTTTGAGTCACAATACAATGTATTATACAAGTAAGATACTAATTTACAATCACATGCAAGTTGAATATTATATCATAGGAAGTATGATACTGAAAAATCGAAAAGTGGCCTTCAAACTGACATATTGTTCAGTATTACCTCCTAAGAGTCTGTAGGGATTTAGTAATTTTATTTATGCTGATCTGGATATCGCAACTCATGACAAAACCAATAAAGTAAGAAAAGAAGTTTGGAAATATTATATACCAGATTATACTCAGCACCAAATGACTCAATGTGGGATACAAAGAGAAAAAAGGATATATAGCACACTATGGTACACCGTGGATTATGCTGCAAGCTGCCGACGAACTATTTAAGTGTGTAAATATACTGTCAGTATCAATAATGCTTGATGTTCTCAGAGTTTGCATTGCAAACCGATGCACTAAGGTAACAGGTGACTAGAACAGGACTTAGGCCCTTGAGAAAGAGAGTTCTGATGGAGTCTTGGAGATTACAACACTCTCTTACTAGTATAGCTACACCATAACTCACGCTTGCTACACTTGTATTAACTACTATCCCTAGCACCCGTACACCACTCAATCTTATGTTGGGAGATCTCCTGCTTGATTAGTTGTTTGATACCCAAATGAGCGTCAAGGCTCTCCTTTATGGCCTTCAAAGAAGAGTGGAAAATGCAATGATACAAGTAGGTGGTAGTTGGTGGTTTCTAGGATGGAAACTAGGAACCTTCTAGCTAAAGAAGAATCTAGATGATGAAACTTAGAGTGGGTGGATATCAGGGTTTATAAAATAACTCATGGAAAGATTGAGAGAGAATATTTGTAGATTTTTTCTAGAATTGTAGGAAGCTGGTTTTTACTCTTAAGTCACCACCTCGAGGCTCAACCCCGAATTCCTTGCCTCGTCTCATCATCTGAGTCCTTGTATTTCTCAATTAGTCCACACAAAAGATCATTTACAGTGTTCCTCTTGTGAAATATCAATTCTCATATAACCTGACTTTGGCACTTGCTCTCTTTTTTTCAATTTTTTTCTATACCTTTCCCCAGTTGATGTTTTTCACACTTAGCCAAATACCGGTGATTGCGTTATCCTCTCACTATTAATGAGTGTAATATTTGTGTATTAGACTATTTTTCTTATCTATCATCAAAGTCGTATTGACAATTCTATCTCAAAGTATTCCATCTGACTTGAGCAATCCTTCTCTGATGTCCAGTGATAGATGCAAGTCTTCCATATAATCTGCTTTCTTTGCTTCTTCAGATATTTGGAAGAGCTGGAATATGCTCCATAAGGTTGTTGTGGCTCGTTATCTTTCTTTGGCTCCCACAGGTTCTCTTCTAGCTCATCCCCCGTATTGTAGAATCTGGTAGTACTGCCTCTTGAAATGGCCATCATGATGAAGCTTGGTCGATGTTAATGACTATGTACCTCATTGTATCGCTTGATACCTACTTTATTCCACCAACCACATTTGGGTGGATAATTGTAGTGGTTTTGAGTTCACACATCTTTAAATTTGACTCCTCATCTGGTAGTTGCTGTGCCTCGTCTCCAAGTGCTCCAGGTTGGCAACAACAGTGCTGTCCTCGACCGACTCAGTGAATACTTTGCCTTTTGCTGCTTTCGCCATCCTAATTGTTGCTTTTATTGCCTCCTCGGACAATACCTTTTCTCTAACAGCTTTGGGTTCTACTACCACCTCGACAGTAGTGGGGACCTCGTGGCTTTGGTTGGTTCCTCCCGGTTGAGGCATCAATAACTTCCTCATCATTAGATGGACAGGGATAGATAGGGTATGACTACGGCAACTATCTTGTCAAAGTCACATTCGTCATCTAAGTGGGCCTTTTAATCAATCATTGTTGTAGCGAAGGTTACATGAAAATACCACCTTTTTTACTATCAAAATTGATGTCAGCAAGTTGCCTTTTACAGACTTCTTTTGGGATCAAAAGGTCTTTGCAAAATGGCATTTCTTGCCATAGTTGAAGCATGACCTGAAGTATGGCTTCCTTAAAGTGTTGTCATCTTCATTGAGCTCCCCTGCCTCCCCTGTCTGAGGACATTTTTATCTTTGCCCGTATCTTTGCCATTTTTATCCCTGTATACTAGTATCACATTTTTGCCACGTAGACGTCCTTTTCTTGTATATATAATATACACATTTTCTTGCCCATGGTTTCTTAGTATGCTAATAATTTTCAAATTGTTTTAAGTGATAATTGAGTGGACCACCCTTGAACTGTTACTACAAATGATTTATATTCATAGGCCTTAAGCCATGTATTATGGTTTTTCTCATCTATTCAAGAATTTATTATTCAAGATCTAATTCAGTAATTTCACTCCAATGGACTTTACCTTAGTAATATTAGCTCACTTGTCTTCGTCTTTTTTGGCCGTCGACAGAAGTTGGTTCTCAGGGAGCTGCAAGCACGTAATTGTTTTTAGAAACATTCTGCTAGAGCATCCAATGCAGCTTCTGGTGTGGTGACATCTTTGATATACTCGAGTATGTGCTTCTCAAGTGTAGTCTTGAGCGCAAACATAGCTCTTCCAACCTTACGATCCCAAGACTGTAATGCTTCACTATTAGTAGTCGGGGATAGTGTAGTGGTGCTATAACCAACAACTATATGACTCCATAATAATATGTTGCATACCTTAATTGTTGTCGTTGAGCTTCTCAATACCCTATATAAATGGCTTGAATACTCCTTTGTGCACCCAAGAAAGCTCGGCCCCAAACCAAGTAGCTTTATAGTCCAAACTATGTAGACGAAAATCTCTCGTACAACGATTCTCTGACATCTTGATTCTTGGCTTCCAATCGATTTGGTCCCCGACCAGCCAATTTCACAGTTGCAAACTGTGAAGAAGCAAAACTCTCTCGGTGCCTGGAAGAACGGTCGTTGTCTTGCCTGGAAGAGCCGTCACTGACAGCCAAGACCTTAAGAAACAGACTTTTGTTGATGGAAACTTTGAGGTTACGACCTTGTACACCACTCTTCTACTATAGAGTAACTACAACTCATTGTTGCTACATTTCATGCTTGATTGATTTGTTGATTTCCAAGTGAGTACCAACGCTCCCCTTTTACAGCCTCAAGAGTGGAAAATGCATTATACAAGTAGGTGGCAGTTTCTACTTTCTAGGCTGGAGACAAGGAATCTTCTAATTATAGAAGAATGTAGAATATGAAGCTCTAGAGTGGGTGGATAGATGGGTTTATAAATAACTTATGGAAAGACCTAATGAGAAAATATTATGGATTTTTCTAGAATAGGAGGAAGATGATTTGACTCTTAGCAATAGCAGTTGTCGGTCAAGAGTCTACGTTCAGCTTATAGTAATAACTAACCTACTTGTGCCTCCAATGCATTAAGTTATAGACTATTTGTTTCCAAAATGACTATTTGTTTCTATAGGCAAATGCAGAGGATAGAACTAACGTGCCAACTTAAGAAGTCTATAATAGCTAACCAAGGAAGGTAATAAGTAATAACTCTAGCATATAAGCTAATTGTCATTGGCAATGCTTGTATCCTATATTTTGTTACATTCTAACAAATTGTCTAGCAATTAAGGTCGTTATTTGTTCAATACTTCATTCCTGTATTACATTATATTATAGAAACTGTATACTACAACAGTTTATCAGTAATGTTATGAACTTTGGCCTTTCTTGATACATAATAAAATAAAGTTCAGATGGTGCTCGTGCTGCAGGCTTAAAGTTTTGGAGTAACTGTTAAGCATAACATTGCTAAGTTATATTAGAAGAATAAATCAGCATAGTTCAATACTTGGATACCTTGACAAATGACAAGTAGGACAACTGGAGTATGATTCTTAATACTTCACTTTAACCAATGGGCTATTATACTCTTTTTCAACCATTATAAGCTATGTTGTACGGACACGAATAGGACACAATCCGGTAAGGACGTCACGATTCACAACATGGAAACGACACCTATTAGGTGTGTCCTAGTGTATATTGGACTGTCCATGGTGTGTCTGGTACATGTCCAATACACGTCCGACACAACAGCCCAGATATTAGAATAATAATGTCAATTCTCACTTGAATTTCAACAAGTACAAGTTTCCTTCATGCATATGTCATTCGTCGTGATACAAATCGTTCTTCATAGCACCACATGACGTGGCTCACGACATGAAAATGTGTAAAGGCACCTCGCAAAGGCTATCAACAAGTAAACATGATATTCTGATATTCTTTAATTTAGTGGTCAGGCATTGCATAAAGACAGAATTTTCTCATCTTATTGTTACTCTTTCGTTATTGCTTACTTTTGATAAGCACATTTGAAGTGTCGTCCTCTCATATAATTGACTGGCAATGTTTCAAACTTCCACTCAACTTAAAGATGAATCAGCTTAAGAAGGTTTTATTTGAGTTTCAACGGAAACCAGACAAAAGAAAACCTCACTTCAACTTAAGAAGAGACAAATCAATTTGCCTTGACAAAAAGACAACACATGAAGAATTTGGGTCAACTTATTGACACTTGAGTTTAAAGAGAGGACGATTTATTCAAATGATATGGCACATCACTTGGGCAAGATAAAGACTTGTGGTTTGACAGCATTAAAATGAGGTTAATTATAGGCCTTTCTGTCACTGGTTATATTAGAAGAATAATGTAGCTGCTTATATTTCATGAAATCACCAATTTTGGGTGTCCTATTGCCACGAGGCTCCCTCTTAAGCAGGGTGTTGAGGGGTCGAGATGTAGGAAGCCTTACCCCCCATATACATGGAGATGTTGTTTCCATGACTGAAACTTGCATCCTCCAAGATGCAAGCAACAAGCCGTACCGTCGCCCGGTGAGACGCCCTCCATAAAATCCCCAATTTTCCTAGACAATGTTTCCTAATTATGGGAACTACATTGAACACTTTTTAGCAGTTCTTATTTGTAGAAAATATTCTGTTATTCTGTAACAGAATTATGTTCAAAATTCTGTTCACGATTATGTTCCTATTTTTAGGAACTGATTCATGAACAGTTCCAGATTTAGGAACAAGAATTCAGTTCCAGAATTTCAGTTCATATATTTCATATTTTGTTCCTTTTTTATGCAATAAGTTAGTGTTTGTTTTCCTATTTAAAGTGTAAAAACTGAAGGTTACACTCAATAAAGAATTTTCAGTTTTTCTTCCACAAAACTTACATTGTATCAGAGCCATAAACAACGATGACTGGGACGAACACATCCCAGACCTCGGATGCTACCTCGACGAGTTCTTCGGCGACTACAGGCGGTGTTGATCCTCTGACTACTCCATCTTTGCATATTACTATTCATAAATTGAATGGTAAAAATTATCTGGAGTGGTCACAATCAATCGAACTAGCCATTGATGGTCGCAGAAGATTAGGACCTGATGGCGAAGGGGAGAGGAAGAAGAAACCGTGGTTTGACTACTACAAGAAATTATGGCATACTCGAGAAAACTGCTTGAAAATCCATGGAAAACCAGCCCATCTAAAGAAGAAGAAGAGTGAAGGCAGAGCATTTCAATCAGGGATTGAAGCTTCTCAAGCACAATCAAGCAACTCAAAGGCGTTTCCATTCACAAAGGAACAATTAGATCGTCTGTACAAACTCTTACGATCTCCACAATTTTCTGCAAACTCCTCTTGTTCCTTAAGCCCACCAAGGTGATTCTTTCCAAATCACCTTTTCTAGTACTAAAACCGTGTCTCAATGTTCCTGGATAATTGATTCTGGAGCAACTGATCACATAACAAGTTGTTCAAAATTATTTTTTTCCTATAGTCCTTGTGCAGGAAATAAGAAAATTCGGATTGCAGATGGATCTTTTTCGGCAATAGCCGGAATAGGCTCCATAAAATTGTCACCCTTTCTAATTCTCCATAATGTTCTCCATGTTCCCAATCTTTCCTGCAACTAGTTGTCTATCAGTAAGTTAACAAGTGAACGAAATTGTCGTGTTAATTTTTTTTCTTCATTTTGTGAGTTTCAGGACCTAACATCGGGGAGGACGATTGGCAATGCTAAAGAGTGTGGAGGTCTCTATTTTTTCGAAGATGGATCAAATTCAAGTAACTTAGTCTCAAATTCTTGTTTCGAATCCATCTCTATTTGTAGTGATCAAGACATTATGTTGTGGCATTATAGGTTTGGCCACCCAAATTTTCAGTATTTAAAACGGTTGTTTCCAACTTTATTTCGAAATAAAAATTTATGTTCCTTCCAATGTGAATTTTGTGTGTTAGCAAAACAACAACGATCTGTTTTTCCCCCACGGCCTTACACACCATCAAAACCTTTTTCACTTATACATAGTGATGTGTGGGGTCCTTCAAAGACTCCCACACTTTCTGGAAAAAAATGGTTTGTTACATTCATTGATGATCATTCCAGATTAAGTTGGGTTTATCTGCTGAAAGGCAAATCTGAAGTAGAAAATATTTCAAAAAAATTTATACCATGGTACAAACACAACTCCACGAAAAAATACAAATTTTTCGAAGTAATAATGGGAAAATTATTTCAATAAAATATTAGGACAATTTTTCTTAGAAAAGAAAATTATTCATCAAAGTTCTTGTAATGAAACCCCTCAACAAAATGGTGTTGCTAAGAGAAAAAATAAACACCTCCTCGAGGTAGCACGAGCTTTGTGATTCACTAAAAACGTGCCTAAATATCTTTGTGGAGATGCCATCCTAACAGCCACATATTTGATAAATTGAATGCCTTCTAAAATTCTAAAATTTCTTACTCCATTAGTTGTCTTTCAAAACTGTTTTCCTCACGCACGCATATCAACAAACTTACCGATTAAAATTTTTGAATGTCTTGTGTTTGTTCATGAAGAAAATTGTGGCAAACTAGAACCACGGGCAAGAAAATGTGTGTTTTTGGGATATGCACCAGCTCAAAAAGGTTTTAAGTGCTTTGATCATGTTTCAAGAAAAATGTTTGTAACAATGGATGTTACATTTTTTGAAAACAAATCGTTTTTCAATTCTCATCTTGAGGAGGAGAATGTATGTGAAGATTCGAGTTTGAATTTAAAAGACTTGCAAAAGGATTTTGTTATGAGTGGAACCGAGCCTGATTTAAATGAAAGTTTGATTTTAAATCTTAACGAAAATATGGTCGTACATCAAAATTCAAACCAACCTGATAATTCTGAAGCAATTCTGAACCAAAATTCGGGGAAAAAAATTGAACAATCCATAATGTCGCCACATAATATTGATCATTCAAAAAGAAGAGACAACGTGAACATGGACAAGATATTTGGGCAAGTTTTTTCTCAAAATTATCCAGGTCAGAAATATAGAGCCGAAACCTCCTTACATGGCCAAGAGTCTGAACCACAACAGGTCCAAGACTCACCAGGTACCACACAATTAGATCTATCTGAGTCATCTGATTTGAATATTCCTATCGCAATTCGTAAAGGTGTTAGATCATGTACTCAACACCATATCTCAATTTGTGTCCTATAAAAAATTGTCACCCTTCTTTTCATCATTTATCACTCAACTATTCCTTGTGGAGATTCCAAAAACTGTACAGGAGGCCTTATACGTTCTGGAGTGGAAGAAGGTAATTCTTGAGGAGATGGATGCGCTTGAGAACATGACCTGGGAAGTAGTTGATCTGTCTAAAGAAAAAACTCTTGTTGGGTGCAAGTGGGTATTTACGGTAAAGTATAATTCGGATGGAACTCTTGAGAGATACAAGGCACGCCTGGTCGCCAAAGGGTTCACACAGACTTTTGGCATTGATTACTTAAAAACATTTGCACCGGTAGCCAAACTCAACACCGTGAGAGTTTTACTATCCATGGCAACTAATCTAGACTGGCCACTGCAACAATTAGATGTAAAAAATGCTTTCCTCAATGGAGATCTAGAAGAAGAGGTGTACATGGTTCTTCCACCTCCGGGCTTTGAAGAAAAGTTTGGAACTAGAGTATGCAGGTTGAAGAAGTCATTGTATGGTTTAAAACAGTCACCCCGAGCTTGGTTCGAGAGATTCACTAGATCAGTGAAAGGCCAAGGATATGCACAGGCTCAAACAGATCACACCATGTTCATGAAGTTTTCTGAAGATGGGAAGGTAGCAGGCTTAATTGTTTATGTAGATGATATTATTCTGACAGGAGATAACATTGAAGAGATAAACCAGCTAAAGGAAAATCTAGCTAAGGAATTTGAGATTAAGGACTTCGGGTCTTTGAGATATTTCTTGGGTATGGAGGTTGCAAGGTCTAGAAAAGGTATTATGGTGACACAAAGGAAGTACATCATGGATCTGCTAAACGAAACCGGGATGAGTGAGTGTCGTCCAGCAGATACTCCAATTGACCCAAATGTCAAGTTAGGTGAAGTTACGGAAGGAGAACCGGTGGACACTACCAGATATCAAAAACTAGTAGGTAAATTAATCTATTTGTCCCATACACGTCCAGACATAGCATTTGCAGTAAGTCTTATCAGCCAGTTCATGCATTCACCTCGAGATGAACACCTAGAGGCAGCATACAGAATATTGTGGTACTTAAAAAGTTCACCAGGAAGAGGGTTGTATTTCATAAAGAATGATCAGCGGAGTATTGAAGTTTTTACAGATGCAGATTGGGCCGGTTCAAAAACAGACCGAAAGTCAACCACTGGATATTGCACTTATGTGTGGGGGAACCTAGTGACTTGGAGAAGCAAGAAGCAAAACGTAGTGGCAAGAAGCAGTGCTAAAGCTGAGTACAGAGCTATGGCAAATGGAGTCTGTGAGTTACTTTGGATACGAGTACTCTCAGAGTTGAGGAGACCTTCAACACCACCCATGAAGTTGTATTGTAATAACAAGGCTGCCATAAGCATTGCTCACAATCCAGTTCAACATGACAGGACTAAGCATATAGAAGTCGACCGACATTTCATTAAAGAAAAGCTCGAATCTGGGACCATTTGTATGCCATTTGTTCCATCTTCTCAGCAAACAGCAAACATATTCACAGGGGGATTATTCAAACCGAATTTTGATGCATTAATTAGCAAGTTGGGATTGTCAAATATCTACTCATCAACTTGAGGGGGAGTATAGAAAATAATTTGTTATTCTGTAACAGAATTATGTTCACAATTTTGTTCCTATTTTTAGGACAGTTCCAAATTTTAGGAACAAGAATTCAGTTCCAGAATTTCAGTTCATATATTTCATATTTTGTTCCTTTTCTTATACAATAAGTTAGTGTTTGCCTTCCTATTTAAAGTGTAAAAACTAAAGGTTACAATCAATAAAGAATTTTAAGTTTTTCTCCCACAAAACTTATATTATTTATATAAAAAAGGCTTAATTGTAACTTGATACCCTCAACTATAACCGTTTTTTAACTTGATACCCTAAACTTTTTTAATTAACAACTTGATACCCTCAACTATCACCGTTTTTCAAATGCATACCCTAAAATAAAAAAATTCCAGAAATACCCCTGCCCCCTCCTCTCTCCGGTGATGCCCTCTCCCCTCCCTCTCCGGTGATCGATGCCTCCTCTCATCCTCTCCGGTGGTGCGCGACAATAAAGACGGGCGGTGAGAGGAGGGGGTGGAGGTGCGGGTGGGGACGGGCGGGGTGGGGGAGAGGGGAGGGGTGGGACGGCGAGAGAAGGGTGGGGGCGGCCGTGGGAGGGGACAGATCGAAGGAGGGAGGCGCACGGGTGGAGATGACCGAGGGAGGGGCGACGGCGGAAGGAGACAGGTGTTGACCGAAGGAGGGGTAAGGGGGTAGCAATGGTAGAATGGGTGGGGAAGAGGGAGATGGAAGGATATTTTCGGGAAAAAAATGTTCCAGGGTATCAAATTGAAAGAAAAAAAAGTTTAGGGTATCAAATTGAAAAAGGATGATAGTTGAGGGTATCAAATTGCAATTAAGCCTAAAAAAATTATAAGAGGTAGGGAGTGTCAGTGCATTTATTTTTAGGCTTAATTGCACTTTGATACCCTCAACTATTTCAGTTTTTCAACTTAATACCATAAACTTTTTTACTCAACAACTCGATACCTTAACTATTTCAGTTTTTCAACTTAATACCTAAAACAGAAAAAATCCCGAAACTACCCCTGACTCCCTCTCTCTCTCTCTCTCCCCATGCTTCCCCCCTCCCTCTTCGGCGATGCCCCCCCTCCCTCTTCGTCGATGCTCCTTCCCTCCCTCTCCGGCAGTCGATGTCCCCTCCCCCCTTCCAGCGGTGCGCGAGGAGGGGCACGGGTGGAGGAGGGGGTGGGGTGCGGGCGGCCGGAGGGGGGGAGCCGGGGGGGTGCGGGCGAGACGGAGTGGGGGAGGGAGCTGGGGGTGGCTGGAGGGGGGAGGGGCGGGTGGCCGGAGGGGGGGGAGCGGGGGCGGGTGGCCGGAGCGGGGGGGGGGGGGCGAGGGGGGCGGGAGGGGGGGGCAGGTTGGGGGGTAATTTTAAATTTTGAGCAGGGACATTATTGTCCAAAAAAAATTCAGGGTATCAAGTTGAAAAAAAAATAGTTCAGAGTTGAAAAACTGAATAGTTGAGGGTATCAAAGTGCAATTAAGCCTATAAAAAATGTGGAAATGGTTGGATTCCAAACATTTCATAAAATATACAAGACAGGTTACAAAAACTTAACTTTGCTAACTACAGAAAGTTTTTAATAAAATCTTCTCAATCAGTAACCACTAGCTAGAGTCCAATTGTTTGTTTTTTACCGAAGTTTCCTGTACATTCATATTACCTACACTCTTGCAAGTTTCTATTATTCTACAATTCACCTAATAGGGTTGGCGACTATATATATATATATATATATATATATATATATATATATATATATATGAAAAAAAAAAAAAAAATATATATATATATATATATATGAAAAAAAAAAAAATATATATATATATATATATGAACTACCAAGTCCATAGAGACTGTTCATTCTTCGTGCAGTGAATAATCTAAGAACTATGATTGCCAATTATACAAGCAGTGCAGCTCTCAGATAGCTAAGAGTTAAATAGACACAAACATCTTGTTAGTAAATATCATCACAAGGGTTATTATGCATGTATTCCTTGACACTAAAAAGTACTTTATGCTGGCAAGTATATTTATCGACCATAGCATGTTTCTATACAGTGTACACGAAGACAAAGTAATGTCAAAATTAGTTATTTCCTGTGTGATTAATTCTTTGGAAATTTCTGATGAAGTAGCATTCAAACAAACTAAGGACAGGTTTGAAGTTCATTATGGCAAAAATAGATACAGAGGCAAAATCATGATTTATCTATTAATGTACACTAAGACGAGTCATGCAAATTTTGGGACATTATTGTCAAACAAAGAACTATAACACAAACAAACCTGAGACTCCGCAATTGTAAAGACCATGGGTAAAATCATTGGTTGCATAACCATATTCCGCAGCTCAGCACAAAGAGGTGGAAGAACCTACAAGAAAATGTGTTAGAAGGAATAGAATTCACTGAGACAGTCAGCAGAATAACCACAGTAATATATACACGAGAATGTAGAGAAGTACCAAATAAAAAGCCATTTTATTTAAATCAATGAGATAACAAGCTCTCGAAAAGGCTGCTCAGCATAGAAACTATGGTTTCTCACAACTTCTACTATCCAAAGAGACTCGACTTAGTACAAGAATTTCATGCATTTTTCACAAAGTTAACTCCAACAGTAGTTTTATATCTTATAAAGGGCATATATTCTAGGTCACCTATTAGGCCACTAAACTGGTCTGCTTGTGCTATGCCCAAAACTTGCAACTTATCCAAAGACTCTTGCAACTTTAGCATCTAGAGGAATCTTACATAACCTGCAGCTCCAGCCAAAAACTTCCGTCTTGCTAATAAGTTGAATATAAAAAGAGGATATTGAAAGGGAAATTAAAAAAACATCAGTACACAGTGAAAATTAAGAAAATCAGAAGACATAGTAAAAAATAAAAGTATGCTCCATAGCAAACAAAGTCTCAAGATTATATGATAACAGAGATATCCTACAGCATGGGTTCAATATATAACTCTTTTAATAAGGAGTTCTACATTGTGACTTGGATTAACAGTTATAGACACCTTGCTTTTAAATGGATCCAGGTCCAACGGGACCAATTAAATCTGATTCTATATTTGGCAAGACGGCAGCCAAAACTAACCAGAAAACTAAACCCGATCAGTACCAAGTGAAAATATTAAGCTTCGTACAAATCCTTATCCTAAATACAATTTAATCCAGATCTAGCTCCAGTTAGACTTCTGAGTTCAGTCCAAATAGACTGCACATGCAACTCTGCTTTATTTTTAGAAAAGCCAAATGAAGCGGCACTCATAAGACGGTTTTATTGAGTGCTTTATGGCAAGACCACCCACAGATGCACAAGCAATGGAATACTGTGTCTGGAAGCCATCTCATTAGCATAAATGCACAGGCACCAAAATCAGAAGTGACCTAACAAAGTAGACACTAGAAAATGATATGCAACCTTTGCAAGAAAACAGGAATAGCTACATTGCAGGTTCTGGAGCATACTCAACATCAACAAACAAAAAATATACATAAAACAACAAAGCCTTTATCCCAAATCTTTCGTGTCGGCTACATGAATCATATCTTTCACTAACCTCAGTTGGGAGCCATCTCCTCTATAACATTAGTAAAAGCCTTATCCTTTTCACAGCTCCAATCCCATTTTTTGGGTCTAACCTAGACCTAGCAAGCTCCTTGAACTACTTAACCTATCGCGCCTAACTGGTGCATATATACAAGGTTCCTGATAACTGATATCGGCCCCATACCTGTTGGGGTTTGTCGTACCAGATATCGGATACCGGGCGATATACCGGAGAAATCGGAAGATATGGACCCGTAGTGCTATAATATATTAATTCGATTCATATATGCATTTATGATAAGAAGTAAAGCATTAATGTCGTATCCTTGAATATTCTAATAATTAAACAACTCAAAACTATCTTTCAGACTAATAATTAGACAAGTGCCTCTCCATAAAGTTCACCAAGAAACTCTCAAAACTGAATTTAAGATTAAGCTACTAAGATACTATTAAAGGACACCATTTGTCATCTCGAAAGTTAACTTTATCATATCTTGAAGCAACTTCAACATATGTGCTTGAAAATGAATCATAATGTTAAACTTCCTCTTCTAGTAAACCATTCTAATTTTTAACACGGAAGCAAAAGTAAGGACGCAAAGATCCATTTTTGTAGAACAAAGAAAATCTTCAAGCAAATTGCAAAGAAAAAAAATTATACATCAAACTAAACAAAAAATTTACTGATATGGCCAAACCAAAATACTGGTATACCGACCGGTTTACACCAAATATCGGTTGATATTTCCATGGACTGGTTTTTTCATAGGATAGGCATACCGTATTGTTGCTTCATCGAAAATGGTATACCAGGTGGTATACCGCTCATACCGGCCGATATCCTAACCACTGCATATACATGTCCCCATTGCACGCCCAAACCATCAGAAAAATTTATGTCATCTTATCCTAACGACACTGCCTCCAACATTACTCGAGTACAATCATTTCTTATTCCATCATCTATCGTATCGTCGCTCATCCATCTCAACATTCTCATTTCATATATATATATATATATATATATATATATACCAATGCAAATGACCTCTAGCCTAGTGGTTAAGAGAGATGCATGCCGCCCGAGTGGTCAGGAGATCGATTCCCGGTGGGAGCGTTCGCCACAATTACCTTCTTTTAATATATATATATATATATATATATATATATATATATATATATATTGGAAAAAGGGTAAATTTTATTCCAAAAGTAATGCAATAATCTTACAACATACAATCAAAGTGGGACTCCCACTCATCAATTCCCCATAGCATTTACATCAACTCGATGTTATGGAGAATGCCTACCAGCGGGGTGACCAGCCCCTCAAATATCCGACGGTTTCGTTCCCGCCATACATGCCAAACTGAAGCAGCCAGACGAACTCCGGCGGTCCGGAACCAGTCCTGCCCTCGACCCCTGCTATCCCGGAGCACCGTGATGATGTCCCCAATCCCTTTCCCGGATACGCCCACTCCCAACACTCTACTCTGCTCCGACCATATCTGCCAAGCCAGTGTACACTCAAAGAAAATGTGCTTAATAGAATCATGCTCCAGACTGCAAAGCACACACTTGGGATCCGGAACCGGCACTCCAAACGAACTCAAACGATCCCTAGTCAAAAGACGGCCCAGTAGAAGCTTGTAGACACAAAGCTGCATCTTCCTATCCAGACCCTTGCACCATAAGAACTAGTAGTCAGAACTCTGAGAAAATGTGCGCCGGATGAGGTTGTAGCAGCTCCGGAGTTGGAACTTCCCAGTTCCCGGAGTTGCTCCTGTCGGCTCCCAAATCCACCGATCAACAGGCAAAGCCGGATCAATGACAATGGTACTAATGCTCCCACCCAGCTCCTTGGTAAACCGATAAGACTCCGGCCTCCACTCCCCGTCGCGAATGATACGACTACACGTCAGACCACGCCTGTCCTCCTGATGTGTCGGGGCTCCCCTGATGTCCAATAGCGAACGCCGATCTATCCAAGGATCCCGCCAGAGGTCCGTTCCAGATCCATCCTTCATGACCTTCCGGATAGCAGATTTGAGCACCTCCCTGTGTCTCAAGACAGTCTTGAACGTGACTGAATGATTGTTGTCGGTAGCACACGTCCAAAAGTTGTCATGCTTCACGTATCTGCTGTGCATCCAGTCCGCCCAGAGAGACCCCCCGTTGATGAATTTCCAAGCCAGCTTAAGCGCGGAAGCCTCCCGAATCTCCAGCAACGGCCTGAGCCCCACTCCACCTTCCTGGATCGACAGAGCTGCTCCCAGGAGATCGCATGTATACCTCCCCTCCAAATGAAGTCTGCACAGAGCCGTTCCACTTTCCTAATAGTGGCAACAGGTAGGAGGATGGACTGCAGCCAGAAATGAGCCACAGCCGAAATCACCGATCTGACCAGCTCGATACGTCCTCCAAATGACAGACCGGCAGCTTGCCAACCTTCCACTCTCCTCTGGACGTACTCCACCAGACTAAAACAGTACTGATCACGCGCATAGTTGACTGTGAAAGGCACTCCTAAGTAACGCACCGGAAGATCACTTCTCTCGATACCCAGCACATCGGCCCGCTTCTCCTTCTGGGGACATAGGGAGCAGAAGTAAACCTGACTCTTTTCCCTGTTCATCTGAAGGCCCAAGAGGGAATTCAATTCTCCCATAATCTCCGCAAGCGTCTCCAAACCCTCCGTCGATGGCTGGATGATCACCAAGAGATCATCTGCATAAATAAGGTGGGTAACTGGGGGATCCACCCTTCGAAACAAAGGGACCAGCCTACCACAGTGCACTGCCAGGTCCATCAGGCATGTGAAGTATTCCATAACAAGCGTGAACAGGTAAGGAGACAGGGGGTCACCTTGCCTGAGCCCACGATTGCTCTGGAAGTACCCATAAGGAATGCCCTGGATGAGGACAGAGAAAGTGGGAGACGTGATGCACTCCCGGATCAATGCAACCCAGTGGTCCGCGAAACCCATGGCGGTCAGCAGATGACAGAGGAAGTCTCGATTGACCATGTCATACGCCTTCCTCAGGTCCAGTTTCACACATGCTTTCTCCCCTCCGGGTTTCCTAAAGCCCCTCACCATCTCATGAGCCAGGAGGCTGTGTTCAGCGATCGACCGCCCCTTGATGAACGCAGCCTGATTCGGAGATACCAAGTCCTGTATGATCCCCTCCATCCGCCGGCACATAAGGTGCGTAATTATCTTATAAAGATAATTACAACACGCAATAGGTCTGAAATCCGTCAATGATGTCGTTCCCTCCTTCTTTGGCACCAAAGTCAGGAAAGTGTGATTCAGCTCTTTCAGAAGCTTCCCTTTGATGAAGAATTCCTGCACCACCTCCAAGACCTGATGCTTCAGAATGTCCCAGTGGCGTTTGTGGAATCCACTGCTAAAACCATCCGGTCCAGGAGCCTTGTTGGGATCCGCCAACTTGACAATAGATTCCACCTCCTCCAAAGTAACGGGGGCAAGAAGAATGCTATTCCCATACGGAGTCACCAATCTCTTTGTAACAACCTCTGGGAAAACAGACAGGTAATCAGTCTGGAAATATAACTCAAAGTAGTACCTGACAGCCTCGTCCTGGATCTCAGCCGGCGTCCCCACCAGGATGCCATCCGCATCAAGAAGCTGGGAGATGTGATTCCTATGTTGTCTTGTCCGGATAACATCATAGAAGAACTTGAAACAACGGTCACCATCCTTGAGCCAGGAACATTTGGCACGCTGAGCCGTGCTAATCTCCTTCTGCAGCCTCAGGATGTTGACTTCTCCAATCAGCTCCTTCTTTCTAGCCGCCAGGTCCCCATTAAGCATGCCAGCTTGCATGTCCTGCTGGATGGCCCGCAACTCCACCTCCTTATCTTCTAAGGTAGACTTGGGCAACCCCTTCACCCAACTCTGAAGAGCCTTCTTCGTGGCCTTGAGAAGACGTACCAAGCGAAACTGGACCGTCCCCTCCTGACAGCTAGTGAGCCCCTCTGAGACAGCCTCTAGGTAGCCCTCCGAGAGATACCAACTATTGTTGTACCTGAAAGGGCGGAACTTCCCAGGGGACCGAGAGGTGAAGCCAACCCTGATGGAAGAATGATCGCTCGTCCCAGCGGCCAGGCCCTCAGCCGAAGAATTGGGAAAATGCCGGAACCATTCCCCATTGTCCAGAGCTCGATCAAGCTGGCATGCAACCCTGTTCCGGATTGCTTTGTTGTGCCAAGTCCAGATGAAGCCTGAGCGAAAAAATCCCTGGAGCCCCGCCTGGAGGAGGCATCTCTGGAAATCATATAGGATAGAGTCTGGAACTGGACGACCACCCACCTTCTTCCCTCGGTGCAGAAGGGCATTGAAGTCCCCGATCAGAAGAAGTGTAAGGGACGACGAATCTGCAGCAGCGGCAACACTGGAGATGTCGCTTCACAGGGACTCCCATCTCCTTCTGTCGTTGCGGCCATAAACCGTCCCCAGCAAGAACCGAAAGCCACCCATGTTCGAGAAGGAGATGGCAATCAACTGCTCCGTCATCAAGATCAAGTCACCATCCCAGCTCTTCGAGTTCCAACGAACCCAAATCCTGGCCATGTCACATAGAGCCAGGTTGTAAAGTTGGGCCCAATGAGATGGGGTCCGTCAAGCAAGTGTCTTTTCACCTTTGATCTTAGATTCCAAAAGAACAGAAATGTCACATTTCTCTCTGTGAAGCACCCCACAAATCTCTCTCCACCTCCCTAGCGAACACGCCCCCCTCACATTCCAGCCGATAATAGCCATTAATTAATGAAAGAATAGGTCCCCTGGGAATCACCCGGATCGGCACCTGGGGAATGTGCCACATCCGTCGCTAAAAGATCCTCCTCCATCCCAGTCGGAATGGCCTGCTGGGGAACGACCTGAGAGAGCACCAACGCCCAGGCAGGATTGTCAACACACACCGCCTCCTCTCTGTCAGTAGGATGCCCCCCCTCCCTAGAAGGGCCGTCACTCAGCGGACCGACAGCACGTCTCTTCCTACAGTAAACATGTCCTTCAGCCGATCCGCCACCCTCTCGCGCCTCGATCCCCGACGCCACCATGCCTCTAGTAACGATACTACTCTGCCCCGGGCTTGTGGACAACGCCCCACTCGTGGGAGCAAGCTGGATAGAGACAATGAGGCTCATCCCACCATCACTCACTGGATGAGTATCCTCTCCCACCAAGACCTCCTCTCCACTGTCAACTCTGAAATCCATGTCACAGGGTGAGTCTGGAGCCTCACTCAGGGGAATAGTAGGCTCCACCTGAGGTCCTACCGCCGAACAAGCACTGGCCAGATGCCCGAAACACTCGGAACCTTAAAGCATGGCTGATCTTATCGCTATATATACCCAACACTCGGAACCTTAAAGCATGGCTGATCTTATCGCCATATATATATATATATATATATATATATATATATATATACACCCAACACTCGGAACCTTAAAGCATGGCTGATCTTATCGCCATCTTATAATATTTTTCTCTCCATTTCAAAGGTACCCTACAATCAAAAGACACTATGGAAGCGCACTTTAGAAACCATACTGCAATTCTAAAATATTTGTTCTCAATCACACCATCATGGTACATAATCTAAATTAGCGAAAATAATATTTTTTAGGTATCTATTAAACAACTATATTTACGCCTTCATTGCTTCCACAAAATTTTCTAAACTTTCAACGAAATATATCATCATAATAAGAAAATCCCTATGACAACCATTCTAACAATTGAATTTGATAAAAAAGAAGAAAAGTGAGATACGGCAATCATATTTAAAAGTGATTTAGGACCAATAAGAAAATGATTAACTAAGAAAATAGAAAAGTAATCTGGCTCAAACCTTATACCGCAATACACGAGAATCAAAATCTTTCCACATGTCTGATAATGCCTTTAGAAACTCAGTTTTCTGCATATTGTCTCTTTCCTGCAAACAAAAGGAATATAATCCATTTCATATGCCATGCTCAAATCTTTCTTGGATCTGATTTACATCTAATTCAACTTAAAATAGGAAACTCATACAAGCATGTGGTCCAGGAAGCGAAGAGCGCGTAACCTAGTATCATCCCGTAAAAATGAAGAACCTGCACAAGCAAGATTTGTTATTAAACATAGCAACTTGACAATGACTCACGAAAACAAGAATGCCTCAGTTTGTAGAATATGCATGTTAGCTTTACAGAGCCTACAATGTTAAAATAAAATTGCATAAGATACTCCATTACAGATTGTCTGTAAGCTTCATACACAATTTGAGATATAGTTGCAAAACATTTACAAGAGTTGTTTTCTTTTGGGCATCAGATTTCAATGACGCAAACCCTATAAGCCTTGGTTAAGTGCAAGCTTCGGAATGATCTTCCCAAACTCTAAGGTCAAACAAAATGCTCACGATGATTCTAGAATGCTACACCTTGTAGTTCACAAAATCTATCATCTTACTATGTCTCTCCATGCAACTCTCCAATCATGATGAAGTCGGTACAAATTTTTCACATCAGCAACAGAGCCCAAGATCCTGACAAAGAGACTCTTGTTCACTTAAAAGTGATGTATCTAACTGCAATCCAAGTCATAATGTAATGTAAATAAACCTTTCCAGACAACAGCAACACAGCCCATATGCCAATTGTTTGGGCTTGGCAAATAAAGATCAAAAAAAATTGAACACTGATTGTCGGCCACCCAATGCAGCCCTCATCATTTATATAACCACAATTAAGACGGTTTGATACAAGGAAGAGACTGATCAGATAGTATATTTTCCTCCATATGTTATTGGTATTTTGCATAGTTTGCAGTATCAGCTGATACTCATAGGATATTGTCGATACCGATATGGTTTGGCATATCCCGATCCGATACCGACCGCTACCGATACAAACTGATACCTATGTAGGGGTCTCTTTTCCAGTCAAACGACAAAGAAAATTGAACGAAAAAACCAATCAGCAAGGGTGTAAATGCATAATAAAGTTGTAAAAGCGTGTAAATGAAGAGAACTTATTTATCGCATGTAAACCAATCAACAAGGGTGACAATTATTTCATTCAATTTCAAAACTACTTAGAAATTACACAAAAAGTACCTAAAATTATGATTAATGTACAAAATATTTTCTTCTAAAAATTTAAAAATTTATTAAAAATTATTTACTTTCTGATACCCAAAAATTCGATACCTCGATCCGAAACCACCAATACTACTGATACCACCGATCCCCGATACTCACAGGAAAGGTCCGATACCGATACAGCTAACCTTGATATTTTGCTGCATTATGTATGTTTTATTGGTAAATTTATCTTGTAAATGAACCCCCCCCCCCCCCCCCCAAGATGCAGATTTGCCAGTCAAACTCTTCAATACAGGTTAGAATCAAACTTTTAATATGACCCTGGCTGCAGTAGTAAAACTTATTTGTGGGGGACCAATATAAAAATAAATAATGCTACTAAATGATTGAAATATCCCAGTTCCAGTACTACAAGGATATGCTACCTTGAAATACATGTCATGCTATCATCTTCCTATGGTTAAGATATTACATTTACCAGAATTACAGTTGTACTAACAAACTGAACATGATGAATAAACAAGTAAACTATTATCATTACAACAACTTGTGTGAACCAACCCTTGTAGACTACTTCAGTAATATTACTAGGTGAATTCCATTTCCTCCAATCTGATTCTAGCAACCACCACCAAGTCCATGGTTCTAGTAAACTCTTCATGGTTGTCTATCTTCTTGGCCAAGAAAACATGTTGCTTTGATACTTACCTAAACAAGTGAGAAAGCAGTCAAGATCTAAATCAACATTGCATTATTATCGTCTCTTATCTTCATTTAAAATATTGTGTATATCTTCCTTGTGCACCATCTCCAACTTAACCTATTCACGCATCCAATAGACTAAAAATGCACTTAGTGTAAAAAAAGGTACTTCCGCTATATGTCTTTAACCTAAATGCAAAACCTTTTAGAATTAAAAAGGATGGTTCAAATGGCGTGCTTCTAGGGTACTTTGTGATCACAAGATACTCTGAAATTCAAAAAGAAAGTTCTACAAGACTACTATAAAATTAGTCATGTTTTACGAATCAGAGTATTGGGCATTAAGAAACATGTATAGAAAATTAGTGTAGCTCGAGAACGCATAGATGGATGGATCAAAGCGTTGGGCATTAAGAAACATGTACAGAAAATTAGTGTAGCACGAGAATACTAAGACAGATGAGTGGCAATACATTAAAAAGGATAAGAAATAAGCCAGGACAAGATTAGAGAAAATTCAAGATAAGAGAAAATTGTCTTTGGTGATTTGGACATGTGCAACAGAAACCAATTGATGCCCTAATAAGGAGGACGGTAAGATAGTAGTTAAAGGAGCTGTTAGTACTATAAGGTAGGCATAAACGAACATGGGTCGAAGTTCTAAAGAACGTTATGATTTTGTTATTGTTATAAAGGACATGGTCCTTAACATAAATGGATGATTGTAGACAACCTTTAATGGTTGTACCTGAATAAGGCGGGACCTAGCGAGTTACAAAAATAAGATTTAAACGGAGACCACGGCAAGAGCATACTAGAGATGTAGAGTATTTGTGATTGATATTGTGCATGAGCCAACAATATATGTCACCATTTGCCACCATAATATAATTGGAAGAAGGTCTTAGTAGAAGTGATTGGCTCATTACTAACATGATTGTTAGGATCCAAGATATATGAGAGATGCACGCTATGTCGAAGGTTGTAGAGAGATTAGTAGAAGATAGAGTGCTCATGAGTTCCCAGATATCTGACTCCCTCTGGTCGATACAACAACAGGGTCGAAGAATAGAGCCAAAGGCGAAGTAGTTGAGGCAATACCTGGACCATAAACCAAATGTGCAGTATGTAGCAATGTAGGAGCGGAGGTCGTCATGAGACTATGGTGGAAACAGCACACAATTACCAGACCAGTGTAATGACTAATGCAAACATGGCCCCAAGGATGAATACTAGAAGCCTAGTCACTATTATGGCTGAAAGAAGAGAGGAAATACTTATCCATGAGACACATGAGAAGGTGACGGAGAAGAAGACTTGTCGAGAGAGATGGTCGACGTTCGCTTTGGAACCCGGAGAGAATATGAGTTATCGATAAGGTACACATACACTGTCAGAGAAGATGCTTTAGAACTCAGAGAAAATATGAGTGGTTGGTTGATAAGGTAGACATCTACACAAATGATGTCATAGAATGAGCCACAACGAGCCATGAAAATGAGTACACGCGAGACAACACCACTCACAATAAGTGCAAGAGGCTAGAAAAGACACCACAGAGTAGGGAAAGAATACTGTCAAAAAGGTAGTTGGATGAACGACTAGTCCACCGAAAGCATCAGTCGGTCATGTAGAGGATGTCAAGGAAAATGCAGTCATGTAGAGGATGATAAGGGAGATGACCATGTAGAGGATGTAGAAGGAGATGCACATATTGGCTTGGATAGTTGTGTCATTTTTTTGGGTATGGTAGGGTTAGGTAGATAATGGGCATCGAGTTCGGAAGTTGGTTGTGCTTTGGTTAGGGTTATGAAGTTATGGGTTTTGGGTTTCAGGTTCAGTTTATGGAAAGAGTTGCGGCGTGGAGATAGGAGAGTTATAAGGGTTGAGATTATAAAGAAAATATGATGATGACTGAGATTAACAGATGACCGGAAGTTATTAACGGTTTACACTAAATGGAAAAGAGATTATAACGTATGAGATTAAAAGGATTGATTAGTTGAGATAACAAGTTCAGATACCTCAGATTAAAACAAAGAGATGGATGATTGAGTTCATATATATTGCATAGACAAGACATTACACAGTAAGGACACTACGACACGGACAGCTATTCAGGTGTGTCCTAGTGTATTTTGGAATGTTCATCGTGTGTCTGATATGTGTCTGACTTAACATAGGGCCCAAAATCTCGTAGTGTCTGTGCTTCCTTGGTTCAAATCATAGTTCGCAGTATCTGTCGATATCAATACGTATTTGTCATACCGGTTTTAGCATGTCCCAATCTGATATCGACTGTTACTGGTTGATAAGGACATTGGAGCTTCCTTTTCGAATCAATGCAAAGAAAAATTGAACGAAAAAGAGAAGAACAGAAAAATAGTGTCGACAAAAAAAAGTATAGAAAACTAGATGGAAGATCAACATATTATAGTGTGTAACAGTGTCGATAAAATTACTTAACACACTGTAAACATCATCATTTGTAGAAATTGTATATCAATAAATTCAGAACATGCATCCATACATTATTCAACTCAAGATTATCCCAAATATTTTTCTGGTTTTTTAAAATAAGTCTATCATTTTTTGCTTTCCAAAAGGAAGAACCACAATACTTCGAACAGAAACCGTCAAAACTGTCGAAACCACCGATTCAGATACTTATAAGGGGTCTGAAACCGATTCCGATAGTGGGAACCTTGGTTCAAACAAACGTTCACGGTTGGGATACCATTAAAAAGACGGTTGAGATGAAGTAGTAAACTGTTGGAAATTAGGGACCGGCGGAAATGAATGGGATTGACAGAAGAAAGGGGGCAAAGGGGGTTGATGCATTAAGTAATCAAATACATATGATCAGTGATCAAATCATCAAGTTCATGATGATGAAACTGTAAGGAAAAGATGGGCCGAGAATCAAGCCCAAGAAGTCCATTGCCCAAATGCACCTGTAATTCTTTGGGAGCAACCTTTATCACCTGCCTACTTTCACTAGAATGAAAATTTAAAATCATAGATCTATTTTGCTCCCTCATCAAGAAATAATCAAAGATGACCTTATGATAGAAAATACAATTTGAATGAGACCATATAGACATTCTTGGTCAAAAAAGAATTTCGACCAACAACACAATAGAAAACCACACAATTCCTTTATTATGTAATTGAAAATGTTACACTCTGCAGAACTGCTCCTAGTTACTTCAATTACATTCGCAATATAAATACTTGACTCATTGCAAGCACAGGGTTTCCAAATACTCTATTTTCCCATGCAAGTGAAATTGCCTTGAGGTGGACAAAAAAGTAATACAAGACGAAGAGAGCCACAGCGAGTGGGAAGGAATAAGCAACATTAACCAAAGAAAATGAAATATAGTAGAGGAGAAAAGGCAATAAAACTTCAATAATGGTTTAAATTTGAAGAGCTAAATTCCATACAATGATGGTTTCATTTATAAACAGTTGCAATCTAAATATATGTATCCATTATAATTGCCTCTTAGGACTTACAGTATTCAATATTCATTTTCACAATCAAATTGTAAAGACCCTGTATTTAACCATAATTATTTACTAAACAAAATCGCAAGAGTTCTGCAGTCAACCATTCATATCAAACATCATGTATAGTACATCTAGATTTGATACGGGTTTTGGTTCTCAAAGATGACTGCATGCAGAATGATATGGGAATACACAACCACAACAAAAGATCTCTCAAAAACTTTAGGAGGAAACACAAAGGCATATGATTTTAATGATGGAAGAGGTATAATAGCCTCCTTCCATCAAGAAGAAAGCCGGCAGATTCACTATATCTTATGAACTCGATAAATTGATCAGAAAAGTCTCATACATATCCCTATATAAGAACTAACCTAAAACTTATCTTGGAAGAAAGTAAACTTATACAATTAGTCAAGCAATTTAATCAACCTAAACAACATAAGGAAGTAGACAAGTCCAAAAATTTGTAAATAAACAACAAAAACAACCCAAGATCAGGAACTTAGCACCCCATGATGTATAAACCAAGGTTCGCAGTATCGGTGTCAAAATTGGTATTAGCCACTTTCTATGAGTATCAGAATTGGCAGTATTGGCTATCGGCGGCTTTGGATCAGAGTATCAGATTTTTTTGGTATCGAAAAACAAATAATTATTGATAAATTATTAAAAATTTAGAAAAAAAATGTTTTATACATTAATATTTTATGTCTTGTTTCTTAGTAATTTTGAAATTGAATGAAACAATAGTCATCATTGCTGATCAGTTTACTTGCGATAAATATGTTTTCTTCATTTACATGCTGCTATAACCTTACTATGCTTTTACACCCTTGTTGATGGGTCTTTTTTGTTCAATTTTCGTTGTCAATTTGACTAGAAAAGAGCCTCAATGTCAGTATCGGTGAGTATCGGTAGCGGTCAGTATCGGATCGGAAAATGCCAAATCATATCGGAATCGACCGTATCATATCGGTATCAGCCAAAACAGCAAACTATGGTATAAACCTCCCATTCTATGGTCCTCACTAGTGTATAACCTCTAGCTCTATAACTGGGCGATATAAACAGCCCAGTGCCTATTATGTTCAATTTAAACAGCCCAATGCCTATTCTGGTCAGTTTAAACCATCGATGACAATTCAATCTGCTCTCTGGCCCTGCTCCTGCATCATGACTTATACAATGCTTTTAACTGAGTTACAAACAATAAACATAAATTTTCCTACTTCACTAAGAAGTCAATAATAACCTAGTAGCATTTTAAATATCAAAATGATACTTAACTTCACCATGTGATACTTTTTGGAAGAAGTTTCAAAGTCTATGTTAAATAATGAAACCCAATTACTTCTTTTCATCCCAAAGCCCAGACATATTTACAGTATTACGCATAAATTAAAAACCAGAAATCCAATCTAAATAATAGCGAAGTTGCAACATAAAAACACTAGTTGTCATGCCACATGCACCTGTGAAATCAGAGGCAGTTGGCCTAGAAGCCTCATCCTGGGATAACATCCTTTGCAAATCCCCAATCAACTCTTGAGGAATCACCGAGAAAGCCTCACTCGTTAAGTATGTCAAAGTATTAATATACTGCAAAAAAAACGTGAAATATTTTATGTAGTGAAGTAGATATCAAGTATGCATTGTCGCAATGACACAAATAATATATGTACAACACTATCTTCCCTTTATTTCTTGACTTGGCCACCATATATTTAATAACAGGTCGGTAACTAAAACGCGAAGTTCAATATGATTATCTGAAAGAAAAGTATTGTATCATATGTTCTTAAAATTGCGCGCGCACACACACACACACACATATATTAGTGAAGTGGTGTTTCCTGCCAAAAGATAAAAAGATAAAGAAGGGTCACAATTAAAATATAGGAGGTATATCAAATGGCTACGAATATGTGACATGTATATGTCAATAAAAAAACCTTAAAACTAACAAAAATAGTGTTGAAAATATTATTAGATGATATAAATGAGAAGCAATTTCAAAAACCGAATTATCAAGGAGTACCGGAGGGATATATATATATATATATATATATATATATATATATATATATGGAAAAGCATGATATGGGCCCATGGCTCATATTGTAGAATGAGTCATGCCACGTTATATATATATTGTAGAATGAGTCATGCCATGATATGGGCCCATGGCTCATATTGTAGAATGAGTCATGCCACGTTATATATATATATATATATATATATATATATATATATAGGTGGGAGGAAAAAAAAAATATATATATATATATATAGGTGGGAGGTGGCCTCCGGGCTTATTTTCCGGCAGACGAGATTGCTGAGGTAACGGACTTCTGGAAGAACACGCTGGTGATGTATGTGCTGGGTAGTAAACTATTCTATGGACAGATCCGGGGGTATACAGAGCGTGTATGGCGCCCCAAGAGGAGCATGGAGATCTTCTCCAGATAGAATGGGTTCTACTTTGTGAAGTTCGGCTTGGCGGAGGATGTGACCAAGATTATACAAGGTGGGCCTTGGTCATTTGATGGAAGGCCCATAATTCTGAAGGAGTGGACACCTGAGTTACGGTGTGGGAAGGAGGTTCTGAACGCGATACCAGTCTGAATTCGCTTCCCGGAGTTCCCAGTGAAATACTGGAGCATCCCCCTGCTCATGAGATTGGCTAGTTTGATTGGCAAGCCGATTAAGGCGGATGAGGCTACGGCTTTCCGTACTAGACTCATGTACGCTCGGATCTTTGTGGAGATAAAGGTGGGGACGGAGCTCCCGAAAATCCTTGAGTACCAAGTGGCGTCCGGAGAGGTCCTTACTCAGGTAGTGGAGTATGATTAGGTTCCCCCAATGTGTTTCCTTTGTGAGTGTTTTGGTCACTTACCCAGTGCATGCACGAATGGAGGGAGGGAGACAGCCAGGAACCCGGTGGCACGAATGGAGGTAGTAGACCCGGTGATGAAGTCTAGTCCTGACACCGCAGCCGCGACTGCAGGAAGGCCAGTAGAAGAGGATACACTAATAGAGGTAGCTTGCAGACCGGAGTCGAACCCCCAGCCATTACAGGAGTGTTCGCAGGTGGCGATGATGGAGTACACGGCCCAGAGGAGCATGGTGACCAGGGGTATGCTGACCCTAGCTAGTAGTCAGAACGGAGGTGTTGCCCCTGTAGTGGAGCAGGTGTATAGCAGGAAGAGGCATGCCTCGTCTCCACGGAAGGATGTGTATCCTGCGGGGGGGCTGATGATCAGACCGAGGCCAACCCTGATTGGGCCTTGACACTATCCAGGATACAGGCACACGTCATCCCGCTTTCCGGGATGGTGGAGGATCTAGATGGGACGGACGAGACACTTCCCTCGGGTGTCAGTCCAGTAGATGTTCAGGGGGACCCCACATTAATTAATCAATGGTGGTCCTCTCCTGGAACATCCGTGGAGGGTTCTCACTTGGGAGATGGAAGGAGATTTGTGGAGTCTTTAAGTGAGAGAAGTGCGACATCTCGATCCTGCTGGAGACGAAGATTAAGGGGGCGACGATCCTTGCTCGCAGGACACCTACAAACTGGGGGCAAATCCACAACTTAGATCTATGTGACATGGCTAGGATCTGGGTAAGGTGAAACCGTGACAGTTGGGAGGGAGATCTGGTTCTGATGACTGAGCAGCTTATTGCCATCTCCTTTGTGAATAAAGGAGGATTCCATTTCATTCTTGGAGCGGTATATGGACACAATGATAGGAGGCTCCGAGAGTCCCTATGGGGAGACATAGCACGAGTAGGACGCATAGCGGAGCATCTGCACTTACCACTGCTTCAAATAGGGGACTTCAACGCTATGATCCATCGGCGGAAGAAGGTGGGAGGGCGTCCGGTGTCTAACCAGATCCTCTACGATTTCCAGAGGTGTCTCCTCCAGTCCAGACTGAGGGGTCTGGAGAGGACGGAACACATATGGACATGGCACAATAAGGCGGTCTGCAACAGGATTGCGTGTCAGCTTGACAGGGCTTTGGAAAATAGTAAATGGTTTAGCTACTTCCCGAACTCTGTGGCTGAGGGGCTTGCTGTTGGGACTAGCAATCACTCCCCGATCCGGGTAGGCCTCTATGAGAGTCCCGCTTGGAAAGTCCGTCCGTTTCGGTACAACAATAGCTGGTATCTCTCTGCTGGCTATGTGGAGGTGGTTATGGGAGGGCTGCAGCATACTCAGGAGGGCACGGTACAGTTCCGCATGGTACACAAATTGAAACGATCGAAGAGTGCTATTCGGGCCTGGGTAAAGTCGTTGCCTCGGACTTCCCTGGAGGCAAAGGAGGCTGCCCTCCGAGAGGTCCAGGTTGCTTTACAGGCAAACATGCTGAGTGGTGAGTTGACGGCCAGGAAGAAGGAACTGATTGGGGAGGTCAGCATTCTGAGACTTCAGCAAGAGATTAGTGCGGCCCAACGGGCTAAGTGTTCCTGGCTTAAGGATAGGGACCGCTGCACTAGGTTCTTTTATGATGTGATCCGTACCAGACAGCACAGGAACAGTATTTCCAGACTTCTCAACAGTGAGGACAGACTTGTCGGGGATCCAGTGGAGATTCAGAAGGAGGCAGTTAGGTACTACTCAGATTTGTATCATCAGTCAGATTATTCCACCACGTTCCCAGACCTGGTCACAAAGAGGCTGGTGACGCCTTACGAGAATAGTCTACTGCTGGCCCCTGTGAATATGGAGGAGGTGGAGGCTATTGTGATGAAGGCGGATCCAAATAGGGCCCCGGGACCTGATGACTTCTCTAGTGGGTTCTATAAGCGTCACTGGGGCTTGCTTAAGCACCCAGTTCTAGAGGCGGTGCAGGAGTTTTTCTCGGAAGGAAGGTTGCAGAAGGAGCTGAACCACACATTTCTGACATTGGTTCTTAAGAAGGAGGGCGCGACATCCCTTGCCGACTTTAGACCTATTGCGTGTTGCAATTATCTGTATAAGATAATTACACCTTATGCGCCGGCACATGGAGTAGATTATACAGGGTCTGGTTTCCCGCAACCAGGCGGCCTTCATCAAGGGTCGATCTATTGTTGAGCACAGTCTGTTGGCCCATGAGATGGTGAGAGAATTCAATAAAACAGGGGGGATGAAGGCCTGTGTGAAGCTTGACCTGAGGAAAGCTTATGACACGTTCAACAGAGACTTCCTTTGTCACCTTATGCTGGCTATGGGTTTTGACGAGGTGTGGGTAGCGAGGGTGAGGGAGTGCATCTACTCCCCCACTTTTTCGGTACTCATCCAGGGTACTCCATACGGATTCTTCAGGAGCAACAGGAGCCTTCGGCAGGGAGATCCTCTCTCCCCGTACCTGTTTACTCTTGTGATGGAGTACTTCACTTGCTTGATGGATCTGGCGGTACATAGCAGGAAGATTGTCCCTCTTTTCAGGCTGGTCCAGCCAGTGGTATCTATCCCATTTGATATATGTTGATGACCTATTGGTGCTCTTACAACCATCCATGAGAGGGATGCGTACGGTGTCAGAGATTATGGAGGAGTTTGGCCGGATGTCTGGACTTCAGCTGAATAGGAAGAAAAGCAGGGTCTATTTCAGTGCTCGATGTTCCCTCAAGGAGGAAAGGACCCTGGCTCTGGGAGTGGAGAAAGGCGATCTCCAGGTTAAATACCTGGAAGTACCGCTGGCTGTAAACTACGCTCGGGAGCTGGATTGCCATAGTCTCATGGAGTTTGCACAGAGGAGGGTGGAAGGTTGACAGGCGGCTGGGATCTCCTTTGGAGGTCGTATAGAGCTGGTGAGGTCCGTCATATCTGGCATTGCGATGTTCTGGTTGCAGTCGATTAAGATCCCGGTAGCCACTATCCGGAAGGTGGAGAGCATATGTGCCAATTTTATCTGGCGAGGAGGAATGCATGCGATCTCCTGGGAGCAATTGTGCCGACCTCGGGAGGAAGGAGGGGTGGGGCTGCGACCACTGATTTCGGTTCGGGAGGCCTCTGGGTTAAAGATAGCGTGGCAGTTCATCAAGGGCGGCTCTCTCTGGGCAGAGTGTATTGACACAAAATCACAGTCAACCAAATATTGATACAATTGACGACATGATACTTGTAATATTTCAATACGACACATGAAGACTGAACTCAGTACAAGATGGACGACTGCTCGCACCTGCTATGTTAAATGTTTTAAAGTCTGTATTTTACACTTTTATTGAGTCTAGACATATGTAAACTGAGTCGTACTGAGCAATTTGAGACTTAACCTATACCCATACCTCAAAACAAAAGCTCCACAAATATCCAAATAAGCCCATTTACCCATTGGACCTGTTCTGTGCTCTGGAGACAGAGTTCGGGCCGAACTCTGCCTCCACACAGAGTTCGGACCGAACTCTGCCTCCTAAAATCCAGGACCCTATTTTTTAGGGTTGGCTGGATGCAAGTTGTCTAACGGCCAAATTTTTGAATATTTGACCCAGAATTCTGGCCGAATTCTGCCTATCTAGTATCCTATAAATAGGCCATGAATTCTCCTATTTTCAATCATCCAATCTTCTCTTCTCTTCTCTTCTCTCTAAAGCCTTATACAAGTCATACCGTTCTCATCTACTAGCCACAAGCTCCCTAAGCCTCGGAGTGCTCAGTACTTTTCAGTTAGGAGTTTGTGCAAGAGTTCAAGAAGTCGCTTGAAAAATTCCAAGCATCGCCACAGCGATCTCTGTAAGAAGTTGACGTGCTCTTCTGAAGAAAATACACGGGGTGTAACTACTATTTCACAAATAGTGGATTTAATCCTGAGCTAGAGTTCTCAGGCCTGGACTAGTCCTCCACGAGGGAAACCAGGTTAAAATCGGCTGTATTTGCGTATACTTTCTTGCTCTTTACTATTTCCGCATTACTCTGATTATTAACTGTTGGTGAAAGAGTTTAATTTTTAATTGGACATTTTTTTTGTCATAAACTCTATTCACCCCCCTCTAGAGTTGCCTATTTGTTCTTCAATTGGTATCAGAGCTCTGTTCTCTCAACAAGGACTAACATCCTAGAGCTGATCCATGGCAACCACACAATCCATGAAACCACACAATCCATGATTTCCAATCACGGTGAAGGGCAGTCCACTCATAGGCCTCCCCTATTTGATGGGACAAACTACACCTATTGGAAAACAAGGATGAGTTTTTATCTCAAGTCGCTAGACTTCGACCTGTGGACCATTGTTACCGATGGTTACAAAAAGCCCGCCAGGATAGTTGTCAATGGTGATCTCATTGAGAAACCACATGACAAATATTCTGACGAGGAGAAGAAACAGGCGAGTCTAGACGCGAGAGCTATTAATGCTTTATTTTGTGCTATAGACAGGAATGAGTTTAACAGGGTCTCAACATGCACCACCTCTCACGAAGTATGGAGACTTCTAGAAGTGACGCATGAAGGAACCACTCAAGTCAAGGAGTCAAAAATAAGTCGTCTCACTCAAGAATATGAGACATTCAAGATGAAGCCAAATGAGACGATCACACAAATGTTCACAAGATTCCTCGACATCATCAACCCCCTGTCTTCTCTCGGCAAGCAATATACAAATCACGAGAAGATCCGCAAGCTACTTAGGGGGCTACCAAATATTTGGAACCCTAAGGTGACAGCCATCATAGAAGGAAATGATCTCACGACTATGTTCATGGAGACTTTGATGGAAAAGCTGATGACTCATGAGCTTGACCTCAAAGACTTCGAAGAGCCTGCTCCTAAGACAAAGGAGATTGCCCTTAAAGCTCACCGACGAAGGGCTGATCCTGAAGAGACGGATGACGACAACTCGAAAGGTGATGATCAAGCTCTCTTTGTCCGCAACTTCAAGAAATTCCTTCGCTTCAATCGAAGAAAGAAGGAACCGCAAGAAGATGACGAAGAAGAGCCAACATGCTACGGTTGCAAGAAGACTGCAAGAAGACTGGACACGTCCGAAAAGACTGTCCATTCGCAAAGAAGAGCAACCCATATGAGAAACCATACAAGAAGGCTTCCTCAAGAAGATATGCCAACACAAGCATTTGACATGAAAGCGAAGCTAGTGATTCCGAGGAAGAAAAGGACTCTCCTCAAGATACTGCCAATGTATGCCTTATGGCAACATCCGACAAGGTAACTAGCGAAACTCTCGATGATTTCACTTTTGACGAACTTGGCGATGCATTCAATGATTTACTCAATGACCACAAGAAAGTCATTAGTAATATAAACACACCAAGGAGAAGATCAAAAGTTATGAAGTCGAGATTCAAAGACTCGCTTCATTGCTTGATAATATTAGAGACACTTCACCCACGGAAGTCACAAATGAGGTGTCTAAGCTTAAATCAAGCCTACATAATGCCGAAGCACGTATTGAAAAGCAAACACAAGAGATCACAGCACTCAACACTGAGATTGCTGAAGAAAAGAATAGACACAAGATCTCTATCACTAAGATTTATGGTTTGAATACTAAGATTAATGAACTGCATGCTGTCTCTAAGAAATTAGAGACTAGATTGGGAAAACAGGTTGCTCAACCTCAAACCCAATCACATGGGACACACAAAGCACAACACTGCTCAACATAGTCAAACACGTCATCCACCTACAGCACGCAAATATGCTTACATGTACACCCACTTCCATACAGCACACAAACCACATGCACGTAGAAATCATTCTCATTCTAATGTGACACATAATCACCATGCAACACATAGATATAATCATCACCATGCTGCACATAAACACAATCACCACCATACTGCTTATAGATTTAATCATCATCCTGCAGCCACATATAGTCATCATCATACTGCTCCACACCACTCTTACCATGCTACATATAGACATTATCTACATGCTCCTAACATAAATAGGAATGCTATTTGTACTTATTGTGGATTACATGGACACATCTCGCCACAATGTAGAGTTAGGAGATTAGTAGATAGAAACATATATGCATGGTTGCCGAAAACTAACTTTTCAGGACCCTCAAGAACTTGGGTACCAAAGGTCACATCTACTCTTGATGTAGGTGGACCTTCCCTCCTCAACTAAGAGTAAGTGGATTCTCGATAGTGGATGCTCGCGACATATGACGGGATACGCAAATCTTTTCGCATCACTATCGATGAAGAGAGAAGGATATGTATCCTTCGGTAATAACCTAAAAGGATATATTATAGGTAATGGTACTATTGGTCATCCTCCTTCTCCTGTAATAAAGGATGTCTGCCTAGTGACCAAGTTAAAGCATAACCTGCTCAGCATAAGTCATCTTGCTGATCATGGATATGATATTAACTTTGGACAATCTAAATGCTATATTTATGATAGGTCAACAGGAGACATCGTTTTTGAAGGGATAAGAGAGGATAACATTTATATTTTCTATCTATCTAGAGATACTAACAGTGCAGGAAGATGTCTCTATGCTCACAAGGATGAAAGATTACTATGGCACCAGCGTCTTGGTCATGCCAATATGGATACTATATCCAGGCTATCGACTAAGAAGCTAGTTAGAGGCTTGCCCGACATCACATTCAAAAAGGACACGGTATGTGCCGAATGTGAGTTAAACAAGACAACCAAGTCCTCATTTCATTCCATAAACTATGTAAGTACTACTAGACCCTTGCAATTACTTCATATGGATTTATTTGGCCCTAGTAGAGTAGTCAGTCTTGGTGGAAAACTCTACGCTTTTGTTATAGTAGATGATTTTTCTAGATTTACTTGGGTTTTCTTTCTTACAAACAAAAGTGATGCCATTTCAGTTTTCAAAATTTTTGCTAAAAAGGTTCAAAACGAAAAAGGCTACATGATCACTCGAATCCGAAGTGGTCATGGAGGCGAATTCGAAAATACTGATTTTGAAAAGTTTTGTGATTTAAATGGTTTTGATCATGAGTTTTCGTGTCCAAGAACTCCTCAACAAAATAGTGTTGTGGAGCGGAAGAATAGGACTCTCGGCGATATGGCTAGAGTCATGCTGAATAAATTTTCACTTCCGAAATATTTTTTGGCTGAAGCTGTCAGTACAGCGTGCCATATTTTAAATAGGGTGCCCATTCGTCCTATTACGAAGAAAACACCCTATGAGCTTTGGTTTGGAAGAACTCCAAACGTTTCATATTTTCGAGTTTTTGGTTGTCGATGTTTTATCCTTAACACCAAAGATAACTTAGGCAAATTTGATGCCAAAGCTGACGATGGTATATTTCTTAGCTATGCGGCCAAGAGCAAGGGATATAGAGTATTCAACAAACGCTCATTAATTGTGGAAGAGTCTACCAATGTGACTTTTGATGAAGATAACAGTGCAGCAACTACTCCTGATGATGATGTTGAGCCATCAACTTCTACTCCGATGAATACTACCACTGAGACCAATTCTCTGAAGGGCTTGCCAAAGAAATTCTCTTTCAAGCCGTCACATCCAGAAAATTTGGTTATAGGTGAGGTTTCACGCGGAGTAAGTACTAGATCATCATTAAGAGACTCCATTGCTAGTACTGCTTTCATTTCACAAATTGAGCCGAAAAACATTGTAGAAGCTTTTAATGATGAGTTTTGGATTTCTGCCATGCAAGAGGAACTCAACCAATTCGAGAGGAGCCAAGTTTGGAAACTTGTTCCTAGGCCGGTAAATCACTCGATTATTGGTACTACATGGGTTTTTCGAAACAAAGTAAATGAAGATGGTTCAGTTACACGCAACAAAGCTCGTTTAGTAGCTCAAGGATACAACCAGGAGGAAGGTATCGACTACGATGAGACATATGCTCCTGTTGCGAGATTGGAATCCATTCGGATGCTTTGCGCATTTGCTAACTTTCAAATTTTTAAATTGTTTCAAATGGATGTTAAAAGTGCTTTCTTGAATGGATTTATTAAGGAGGAAGTTTTTGTAAAACAACCCCCTGGTTTTGAAAATCACAAATTTTCCGACCATGTTTTCAAGCTCAAGAAAGCGCTCTATGGCCTCAAACAAGCCCCTAGAGCTTGGTATGAACGTATAAGCAATTTCTTGCTTGAAAAAGGTTTTTCAAAAGGGAAAGTTGACACTACACTTTTTATAAAATCTTTCAAAGACACTATTCTCTTAGTGCAAATTTACGTTGATGATATTATATTTGGTTCTACTGATGAAACTCTCTGTCAAGATTTTGCCAAGTGTATGCAGACCGAGTTTGAGATGAGCATGATGGGGGAGCTCAATTACTTTCTTGGACTGCAAGTCAAACAAACATCAAATGGAACTTTCATCTGTCAATCGAAGTATACAAAGGACATGCTGAAGAAATTTGACCTTGACAACGTCAAACCAATCGGCACTCCAATGGCTACTACAACTAAACTAGAACCAGATGAAAGCGGCAAACCTGTGGATCAACGTAAGTATCGAGGTATGATAGGCAGTCTACTATATTTAACTGCTAGTCGTCCTGATATTATGTTTAGCGTTTGTCTGTGTGCTAGATATCAAGCTAGTCCTAAGGAATCACACATGTCTGCCGTTAAGCGTATCTTTCGATACCTTAAGGGTACGGTTACAGTGGGCCTATGGTATCCCAAATCAACATCATTTGACCTCATTGGTTACTCTGATGCTGATTTCGCCGGATGCAAGGTCGACCGTAAAAGTACGAGCGGCACGTGTCATTTATTAGGAAAGGTTTTAGTCTCTTGGTTTAGCAAGAAGCAGAATTCTGTCGCACTATCCACAACAGAAGCTGAATATATCGCAGCTGGTCGTTGTTGTGCACAAATTCTGTGGATGAAGCAAACCCTTGAAGACTATAACTTATCTTTTATGCACATTCCTATATTTTGTGACAACACTAGTGCTATAAATCACACTAAGAATCCCATATGTCACGCACGAAGCATATTGAAATACGTCACCACTTTTTGCGTGATCACCAGCAAAATGGCACTATTAACTTAGAATTTATTGACACTGATCATCAGCTAGCAGATTTCTTTACAAAACCACTATCCGAAGAGCGTTTTAACTTTCTTTGCCGTGAACTAGGAATTTTGGATGAAGTTGTTATTCATTAAAGTAACCTGCGTAAATATCGACTATGTCTTAATTCTTTATGATGAAATTGCTATGGGCACAAGCCGAAAGGGTCCTTCTGACAACAAGGCGTAAAAGCCTAAGCGACACGGTGCACTAGTCCTCAGGACTACCGCTAGCTGGGATCCGGCCCCTGCAGCTACCCCATGGCAGCTTCAAAATATTGAATTGTGGCATATTTCCTTGTTTATTACATGGTATACTTTTATTTATCACATGCTAAAATTCAAATTTTCAAACTTCACTTTGATTCAGCGTTAACTTTTTGCTATTCTCTACTTGGTTTTCTCCTTTTGTATATGCATCTACTCCTTTTCATATTCTTTTTAGTCTCTCTTATTTGATCAAACTGCTTTTAGCCTGATTTCTGTTCTGGCTACAGAAACCAGAATTCAGGCCGAACTCTGCCTTACCCAGAGTTCAGGCCGAATTCGGTCTGGCCGTTCCAGAACCGAAAGCAGGCTCAGCCGCTGATCAAAATATGATCCAATGGTCCATAATTGTTCCGACCATTCGAGCCCTTACACTTAAAACCGGGTTCTCCTCCTCTTTTGCCTCCATTGCCACCTTCTAAACTTCTCCAAACCACTTCTCTTCAAACCCTAACCCTAGTTCTTCCATCCTAGTGCATCTTTCTTCTCAAAATTCAAGGAGAAGGATTCTCTCACCATTATCTTTCATCTTTCATCAACAAATTGAGATATATTTTCACACTTCTCTCCATCTAAATTTCCTCAATTTTCTTCATTATTTCATGGCTCCCAAGTTATTCAATAGAGGGAAGAGACTTCGAACCGAGGGTGCGTCCTCTTCGAATGCTCCTCCTCGTGTTGAACAACCTAATCAACAACCTATTCACCCATTGTTCAACCCACCTCGTCCACTCGACCCCAACACGTACGATGACCGGATATTTGTATCACTAGACGCTTCCAATGAGTGGTTTAGTGATTTTCGATCGCGTCCTGTGTATGCGGGTCATCCTATAAATTTCACTATCTTTTCACAATATGATTCACTTTTTCATGATCTGTCTTGATGAACTTGTCACTACCAATTCGGTTATATATCTCAATGCCATCCAAATGTTTTACTGCAACCTTTCTCACAATGATACACATATATTTTCACGTGTTGCGGGCATTGATATTTCTTTTGATGATTTTGACTTGGCCGAATACCTTGAACTTCCGGAGCCTGACTCATGGGAGAAACGTGTTGAAGCTCGCAAGTTTCAATTCCCCGATGGGTCATCCCTAGAAAGCTTTAAGGACGATTTGTGTACTCCTAACACACGTCCTCGCAAGCTTCTCGCCAAGTTTCTCAATCCTTACTTTTATGAACTTCATCACATTATTTTTAACACGATTCTGCCCAAAGCAGGATCAACTGATGAGGTTACATACTTTGAAATCTTTGCCTTGTACCACCTCCATTTTTATGTTCCTTTTAATCTTCCACGTACCATGATGGACTGGATGATTAATGCAAGGAAGAAGCCAAGATCCTTAGTTTATGCTCTTTATCTTCCTATGATCTTTCGTGCTTTTCGTGTCCCTCTTGATGAGTGTCAATTCCTTCCTGTCCCTGCCTTCCTCTCTAAGGCACGGCGGCTTCAGGCAGCAGTTGGCTCACCTGTTGTGTCTGAGCACTCTGACGATGAGCCCGACGCACCTCCTCTTGGACAGGATGCGCCTCCTCCTGCTGCTACTCTTGAGTCACTACAGACTATGCTCAGCATCGTTTCACTTTAGAGGATGATCGCTGGACTCAGCTTGACTACCGGACCACCCTGCAGATAAGTGCCATCAGCAACTCACTGCACGATATTCGGTACTCTATGTTCCGGCATCCTTCTATGCCTATTCCTATGGAGCGGGACCCTGCTCGCGATGGATAGCATATCGATGACCCTTGGGTTATCCGCTACCTGGATCCGGATGCGGCGTTCGTGGACCCTCGTCGTTCCTTCACTGATCCATCCGACGACGCTGGGCCTTCACGAGCTCGATGATGGATGTGGATTTCTACTTGCTGCTGCTGTTGCTGAGGATCATAGTTTATGCTTTTCTGTATTTTTAGTTGATGTAGTTGTTTCTCTTCTGCTCTTTGGTTGTATTAGCACTTTTTATGCTACTCTTGAGACATTTTTATTCTGCTACTTATCAGTTTATGCAGTTTATTATTATTATTATTTTTTGTGTGCTTGCCAGTCATTATTTCTAGTTGTTTGATAAATGCCAAAAGGGGGAGAAATATTTTGCTATATTCATTATCATATGTATCTGTGCTTTGGGAAAGAATGTTTGTATCAGGACAGTATCAGGCCAACAGGACAAGTGCAATGTTTACGGGGGAGCTATTGATAGCTCTGCACTGATTACGGAGGAGCTATGCTACTGCTCTTTAATGTGTCCAGGTATGAATATTGAATATACAAATATCATTTTGTCAATTATCAATATGGGGGAGATTGTTGACACAAAATCACAGTCAACCAAATATTGATACAATTGACGACATGATACTTGTAATATTTCAATACGACACATGAAGACTGAACTCAGTACAAGATGGACGACTGCTCGCACCTGCTATGTTAAATGTTTTAAAGTCTGTATTTTACACTTTTATTGAGTCTAGACATATGTAAACTGAGTCGTACTGAGCAATTTGAGACTTAACCTATACCTATACCTCAAAATAAAAGCTCCACAAATATCCAAATAAGTCCATTTACCCATTGGACCTGTTTTGTGCTCTGGAGACAGAGTTCGGGCCGAACTCTGCCTCCACACAGAGTTCGGGCCGAACTCTGTCTCCTAAAATCCAGGACCCTAATTTTTAGGGTTGGCTGGATGCAAGTTGTCCAACGGCCAAATTTTTGAATATTTGACCCAGAATTCTGGCCGAATTCTGCCTATCTGGTATCCTATAAATAGGCCATGAATTCTCCCATTTTCAATCATCCAATCTTCTCTTCTCTTCTCTCTAAAGCCTTATACAAGCCATACCCTTCTCATCTACTAGCCACAAGCTCCCTAAGCCTCGAAGTGCTCAGTATTTTTCAGTTAGGAGTTTGTGCAAGAGTTCAAGAAGTCGCTTGGAAAATTCCAAACATCGCTACTGCGATCTCTGTAAGAAGTTGACGTGCTCTTCTGAAGAAAAGGCACGGGGTGTAACTACTATTTCACAAATAGTGGATTTAATCCTGAGCTAGAGTTCTCAGGCCTGGACTAGTCCTCCACGAGGGAAACCAGGTTAAAATCGGCTGTGTTTGCGTATGCTTTCTTGCTCTTTACTATTTCCGCATTTACTCTGATTATTAACTGTTGGTGAAATAGTTTAATTTTTAATTGGATATTTTTTTGTCATAAACTCTATTCACCCCCCTCTAGAGTTGCCTATTTGTTCTTCAGAGTGGATAGCTAATAGAAATCTGAGGCGGAGAAATTTCTGGGGTTGTGAGATAACTTTTCGGTCCCTTTCAAGGCGATTCTCCGATGCAGATCGGTTCTCCATACTGCTATCTGTCGGATCATGAAGGATGGGGTGACCACTGATCTTTGGCTTGATCCCTAGATTGGCAATAGATCACTGCTGGAGTCCATAGGTGAGCATATGGACAGAGAGGCGGACAGAGGGCTGAAATGCGAGCTTATCCTCAGCGAATGGACTTGGAGGCCAGAGGACTACCAGTATACAGCACAGTTAGGAGAGGAGATCTGCCAGGTCACTATTGATCCTCACCAGTCTGCTGATTCCTGGAGATGGGACCCGCCGGATGCTAATGGAGGTACAGGAGCTTTTCGCTTCAAAAGCTGCTACAACCTAGTACGGACTTCTTTCGACAGAATTACGGACTTTGACTTCATTTGGGGAAAGGGGATTGCACGAAAAATGCAACTCTGTTTCTACAAACTATTATTAGGCCGGTTGCTGACGAAGGACAGGCTTCTCAGATTTGGGGTGCAGATCTCTGATCCGAAATGTGTCCTGTGTGGTATGGAGAACGAATCCATGGGACACCTCTTCTTTGAGTGTCCTGTGTCTTGGCATATTTGGACTGAGCAGTGTGGAAGGTCGCTGGGCGGAGGAGGCAATGATAGAGATATCCGGGGGATCATCGTCTGGATCAGGGAACGGCGAGGAATGGAACAGGGTTGGGCCAAGACAGCCAGAGTCCGCCTTGCAGCGTCGGTCTGGCACGTTTGGCGAGAACGTAACAGGCGTATTTTCGAGGGACTGATAACCCCCCTTAGAAATTCTACATAATTTAGAATTCGATATATCTGTAATGGCCCCTTAATCGGGGTAGGATAGATGGGAGAAAGTGTACTGTAATACTTTTCTGTGATGTTCGTATAATAAATATATATATATATATATATATATATATATATATATATATATATTATATATATATATATATATATATAACGTGGCATGATATGAGCCCTTGACTCATATTGTAGAATGAGTCATGCCACGTAATATATATATATATATATATATATATATATATATATATATATATAGTGCCCCTTTATCAGATTGGATAGGCATGATAGTGTTGTCATAGTATAGTGCTTAGGTATAAAGTTAGAAAAAACTATTTTCGTTTACGAACAATAGTGTACATGGACGCACTCACTATTCTAAAAGACGGCCTAGACGCCAGGTGACCCCCCGATACACCCTAGGCGCTCGCCTAGTCCCTCTAACGTCTAACTATGCATGTCTTATGGACTTTTTCTACAATTTTTAGTAGGTTTTTTGGATTTTTTTTTTTTTTTGAACCGCCTAGATCTAGGCGGCCGCCTAAGACGCCGTCTAGGCGGACTAGACGCTAGACGGCGGGTGCCCGTCCGACTAGTGCCTAGCACTTTTCACAACCTTGGACGCACTATCAGCCAGACATCTACCTTCCCCACTTGTCATACATAAGCATAAATTAATGGAATTGGTCACAAATAATTAGACTTCAATTAATTACCCGAAAAATAAATTATCCTAAACATATCCAAACTAAAAAAATTACATTAATCTAGTAATGAAATTAAAAAAATTCGGCACGTCAGAGCCTTCTATGTTTACACTTTCATCGACATAAGTCAGATATTTCAAAAAATAGTATCTCCATCTCCGGTGGGTTCATTTACTACGTTGGTAATTGCACGAATAGTCTGAATATCCCACAATTGCTTCAGGCAAGGGGGGATCGTTCAGGTTTGATGCCATATAAAGGAAACAAGGTGTTAGTGTGTTGGATAAATAAAATATCTGCAAACAACTATATAAGAACTCCAAGTTCTACGACATACAAATTATGGATTAAACATAAAGAATCATGCAATGTTTATTTTAGAGGAAACTACAGGTTGCAGGCAACTGAGTTACTTGGACTCGAAGAAGCAGGGTCGACACGACCCGACACGGATACGGGTATGGAATTCGGGTCGGACTCGTCAAGGTGACCAATGGATACGACAAAATGAAGAAGTTCAGGGGAGAAGACATGCTAAAAGGATAAAAAATAAGATAGAAAAACATACTTGATAAATGACAAAATCTGAAGGAATACAAACTTTAATCTTGATTTGGTTCTGGATTCTCCCTCCATAATGGATAATGAAAATGTTTTATCTATCCTCTCCCACCCCCACCCCCCCAAAAAAAAGAGTTGGATTAATTACTATTTTTGTTTTGAACTCTTCAAGAGTACTTAATGCTCCAAGAAAATTGACATTTAATTTCAATAGTACTTATACGTAACAAAGAATGGCAAGAGGCAGACATGAATTTAACAACTCGTACATTTATTTTCAATAAATGACATTTAAAAAATTTAAATACTCAGTATTTATGTGCTTCATTCCATGATTTAGTAATTAGGGTTATTTAGTAATAGAAATATGTGATATTAGGGTTTGGGTCTCATTTTTATTGTTCATGTTACCAATTTTGAGCCCTCTGGAGACCCAAACCCTAATGCTGAACAATTTGGAGACTCAAATCCTAATATCACATGTTATATGAGACTCTATTACTAAATAACCTTAGTAATTAATTATGTGCTTCATTCTATGAAATAAATAGTGGCCGAAGACATAACGGCAAGAGGCACACATGCAATTATCAACTCATACATTTAATTTCAATTAATGACTAAAATTTTAAAATACTCATTATTCATGTGCTTTACTAGTAATTAATTATATGCTTCATTCTATGAAATTGTGGCTGAAGACAAAAAATGGCAAGAGGCACCCATGCAGTTATTAACTCATACATTTAATTTCAATTAATGACAATTAAAAATTTAAAATACTCATTATTTATATGCTTCACTACATAATTTAGTAATCCATTATATGTTTCATTCTACGAAATAGTGGCTGAAGACAATCTGTCATCCAAAACATGCATGGTAAATCATGCTAAATTAGTAATTAATTAATATCACTCTTTTGCAGTGTTCTAAAATTCGTTATGCGGATTCAGTGTGGAGGGACAGGTATCAGGTTTTTTTCCTCCTACTCCATTTCAACAGCTTATATAGTGTTATATAACAATGAAACACACTTAATAAAGAAATCATCAAAAGGTATTCTATCATTATCATGATTCAAGAAGACATCATCAACATTATTTTATAATGAAACACACATAACAAAGAAATCACAATATCCATAATCCAAATTTAAAGTTTCAATGTTCTAAATCCAAATCCAATCTTAAAATACAAGCAACATGTCCACAATACAACTAAGCATCAAAAAAAAAGCATCAAACAATCTTAAAATTCGAACAGCCGCACAAGTCATCTAGGAGCCGAACAAGGCCACACAAGCCGCACAACCACATTATACTGCCGAATAGGGGGTTTTCGGTTCGGCCTAAGGGCACCTAGCACCTAGGCGGCCGAACATGCTGACTTTTAGAACACTGCTCTTTTGCAATATTGCTAGTTTTATTTAGGGTTATTTTGTATAAGGGTACCAGATTTATAACCTAATTAGACTTTGGGTACTGGATTTGTCCATTTTAGACTTTGGTTACTCGAAAATTTTTAGTGACACATTTTATTGACAAAACTGGACTTTCAGTAACAAAATGAGACTTTTAATGACGAAAGTTTGTCACTAAAATGTGTCACTAATAATTTCGAGTACCCAAACTCTAAAATGGACAAATCCAGTACCCAAAGTCTAATTACGTTATAAACCTGGTACCCTTATACAAAATAACCCTTTTATTTAATACACCATACTCTTTATAATTGTATTTTAATTAATCAACATCAATATCAAAATTAAATGAAGAAATCTCATTTTGAGATCAAATAGATATTTCTTTTAGGCCATATTTATTTAGCAAAATATATTTTAAGAACGTATCCGTATACACACCCAATTTTTGGATCCTTTTCAGCCAAGTCCACGTATCCTTTAATTATGAGTTTGAAGGGTCCGGCTCTTGAAACTGTACCTGTACCTGAATCCAGGTAACATAGGCAGGCATATGAATATCACGTTATATTTATGAACTTTTCAGGTTCACTTGTAAACTTTCAGTTCAATATGAACTTCAGGTTACGAACATCATGTTCACTTATGAACTTCGGGTTCACTTTTTAGCTTTGTTTCCAAGCGAGGCTAATGTTGTGACGACGCTAACATTATGGCGAGGGTATGGCCTCTGGAAAGTTTGAGCTTCGCTTCAGGCGAGGTTGTGCCTTACGGCAAGGCTAATGCCTTAGCAGGAAAGTTTAGCTTCGCTTCGCGCGACGTTAGGAGGAAAAACTCGACCAAATTTTGCTTTTTCAAAGTTATCATTGCGGCAACACTAATGATATGGACACACTAGGACCTCTCCAATTTTTGTAGCTTTAGTTAAGGTCAAGCTAACAATACGACGAAGTTAGGCCTTAACCAATATTTACTACTGGCAAATTTCTGGCAGCGAAGTTAGGCCTCTGAAGAGGTCATGGTGAGGTTAGACCTCAGTCAAAATTTCTGACAGCGAGGCTAGGCCTCTGTGAAACTGTCACAGCAAGGATAGGCCTCGGCTAAATTTGCTTCTGGCACATTCCTAACAACGAGCTAAATGTCTTAGTCATATTTTTGCTTCTGGGAAAATGTTAAGCCTCTGCAGGACTATCATGGTGGACCTATGTCGCCGCCAAATTTTGCTTCTGGCAAAATCCTAATGACAGGCATAAATTTTAACCCCACATAATATGTTTGGGTAATTGGGATCAAGAGAGCATCACCTACTTGGGTGGGTCCCGTTAACCGATCGGCGGGCGGAGGCCGAGGGGGCAGCGTCCCTCGTGGCTTCGCCCCCGAAACCTAATCAGTTTTTCGAGTCTTTTCGAGTTTGGCAAACTGCTAGATGTGGAGCTAGGCTATACCTCGGTGCCGAGTTTTCTTGGGGAAAACGGCTGGCGGCGGTATTACGCTCCAAAAACATGAAATATTAGAAAAGAGTTCAAACTAACAAAATCAGTCTGTTCCATGCTATCAAGAAAATTTCTAGAGAATTGCATTTTTACGATTTAACCAATAAGTAGTGTTTCTTGTCCTTCATTGCATCGTAGGCAGAAAAAGTAGCTACGAACTTCAAAGAAAACAAGGATGATAGTGCAAAAATTAGGACATTAATTATTTTCAGAAAAACAGACAACAAGCCATTTTAAAGGGAAACTTAATTTGAACATATTACAACAATTAGATATGTATAGCAAAGAAAAAACATACTAGTTATTACGTCTCCCCACAATTTGATTGTTACCATCAAGATCATAATCACCATTATCGTCATTGAAGATTTTTCCTATCAACCATAGGTCAGCTATGGAAAGCATGATACAAACTATAGAAAGTTCCAAGTAGAGTTCAGATTTCACAACTGATTATCAACAGGACATCAATTTCTTAGGGGTGAAGCTTAATGTGGTAAAAAAAGGCACTTCGCATAAAACCTACGACAATTGACAAGTTGGGAGCACGATCTAACCCAACAGAAGAATGCAAGTTAAGTCACGCAACCAGGGAGAAACCTCCAAATCCCCTTGGAATAGGGAAATCTAGACCAGGACGAAAGATGAGTATATAATACCAATAAACTAATACATATCTATATGTATATAATACAACAAGACTTTTTAAGGTGAAATACCGATTCATGCAAATACATGATATCTGCCAAGATACCATATAGTATTAATGACAAATTTGAATATCACCCATGTACTCGACTTCTATACATTTTAAGTCAGCTTTTCATATTCAAAACAAGCATAGTATATAGGCTTTATAATAAGGTTTACCATCTTTTATACAGGTAGTCCCTAGAATATCTTCTAATAAATTTTCATATATTCACTGTAAGTAGCCAACTGTCAATCAAATATACGAGGGATAAGATTTTCCTTACATGGGATTATTAGTATATGTCTGTCAGTCATACGTCAGTATCCAAATCAAGTAGGGGTTCACAGTAGGTTTGCAGGACCTTCCCAAAATTGGGTGTGTGAAACAGATCACAAGTGAAATTAGATCCTGATTGACAATTTAGTACAAGAAACTGGCCTTCCTCACAATAAAGTGGCCTGTAACTGTGTATACTTTCCATATATGAACTTAAGAAGTAAAAAATCGAATTCTAGGTAAAGTTTCCTCATAGGAAGCATACAATCGACTTCTAGGACGTGAATGCCTATTTATTATCCAGTAGTCCTTCACTGGACAAGCTTCATGAAACACCACATACCTAAAATGTATCTTGGAAAGATTTTGAGAACAAATACTTGAAATTGCAATATAAACAGTCTTGTAATCTTCTGTTATGAAGAATAAAGTATAGAGACATACCATCTTAACATTGTTGCGGCAGTCCAAAAGGGGCTTACGACCAACAAGATGGTAAGCAAGGCAACCAAAACTGAACATATCAGAAGAACATCCAGCTGTAAGGGATTTGCTTCGAACCAACTCAGGGGCAGTGTAATTTAATGATGGTTGGAGGGGTAGTATAGAATCCTCAACTTCATACTCCTGGAAATACAAATCATATCTTGGAATTAGCATTAGACTAAGGGGCATCAGATCTCGGGAGATTAAACCATATCATGGCTTAGAGCATTACTAAGCGATCTTAAACAAACATAAGTATTTTGTGTTCCGTAAACCCGTAGTGACAGTCCGAGATCAAGACAAACAATGATTATAAAAGATTGAAAGTATATAAAAACTAACCGGGTAATGAAACTGATGTGTGGAAGACAAACCACCTGAGGCCTGGTCAACAGGGATAGCAAACCCAAAACCACCAAGCTTCCAAGCTCCAGCTGCAGTAATAAAGACTGTCTGCAAAAGAAAAATTGTTGTGAACTAGTAAGCAGAAGACTCAGATAATTGAATTATGAAGATAACACTTCAAGAATATATACCTTAATTTGGGGAAAAAATAAGTCCAAGTTAATATAACATAGAACTGCAATGAACTGCTAACAAGAGCAAAAGGCAATATTTCAACGTAAATAATACAAACCATACAAGCATAAACAAACTACTTAAACTAAGTCTACAAAGTTTGGTATTAAACATCAAAGACAAAAGAGCTAGGCAGTTTAGACACATATGTGACTCGAAATTCTAAGGATAAAAAAACTGTTAATTGCAATGAGCATGCAGGGGACTCATTGAAGCCAAAACAAACTTTCGACTGTTAAAAAACTGCTACAAAGAACACAATTAAATAGAGGCACTTAGAAACATACATGACAAAGATATCAACTCATACAAAGCTGATATAGGTCAACAAATCACAAATAAGTTTGATTTTTGGGTAATAATCATTAACACACACACACACCCCCCCCCAAAAAAAAAGTTTTGGACGCTATGTTATTTTTCATCACTTTACTCTAGGATCATTAAGTATGTCTTAATTCAGAAAATGGATAACAAACATACTCTTCTTGAGTTTACAATATTAAAAAAGTACACACAAAGCAACACAATGTTGTTGAGGTCGTCGATGTACATGTGGCCCTCGAATCCACCCACGACCGTCAACACCATTCAACCATCACCATCCCGGCAACACCTCCCTCCCAATTTCGTGTTGCCGTTATCTTCTCCTTGACCTCATTGCCTCCATACATCCTTAATGCTATGGCCACTCAATATTAACCACGCCTTCGCCATGACAATCCTCCACCATTGTTAGCGTTACCAAGCCCCTCGACCATTATCTTCAACTACTAAATCCCTTGCTATCCCCATTTTCCTTCCTCGCTCCTATGGAGAGCGACTAGACGTCACGGATGGCCTGCTGCTGTTGGCAACCACCCCACACCCCACCTCTCTCCCTCTCCTAAACCACTACCTCCTTCCACATCTTTCTCTCATATTCTAAATCTGAACCATATCTGGAACACGAAAAAGAGGGAGATGGAAGGAATGTCGAGGAGAGAGGCTGGTGAGTGGTCTCTGGCAACAACAACGCGGAAATTATAGATGGTCGTAGCTATAAGAAGGGGTGAGAGGGAGGGAGAATAGGGTAGTGATGGTGAGGAGTTGGGAAGAAGAAGAAGATGATATGTGTTGCGTTATCACGTCGGACGCAAAGGTCAATGGTGTGACCATTATAAAAGAAGTGTCAGCAATGGATGGCACTGGTGCATAGTGGTGACAGGGTTAAGAAGATGATAGTGGGGCATGAGCTGTGGCAAGGCAGAACTGAGGAAGATATTGCTCACATGACGGCGTGAAAGCGCTGGCAGTGCAATTGATGAATGCAACAGCAACATATTTCTTACCAACATACTTTAACATTCTAAATTAAACTATGGTATTTTTGCAGTCTACTTTCTAACATAACATATCCACGACAATTTTAGAGCGAAGCTGAAAAAACGAACTGGTAGTAACTGAGAATATTTTAGGAAAATTTCTAATTACCCTAAAATATTTGAGCAACAAAAGAATGTTCAGACAAGGGACACTGACATGCAAACAAATAGTTGAAGACAAAAAAAAAAAGCTGAGTTAGAATTTTTTCTAGAACATACACAAATAAATGGATGCACTTACTACAGGACCATACTTCATAAGGAGAGCAAAGCGAGATTTCAATATACTTTGGACGAACAAGTTTAGTTAAAATTTGTAAGTTTCCTTTAAGCTATTCAGTTTAGCAAGACGAGGCTGAGAGATTTAACTCATCTAAGCAAGAATTTTAGAAAACAAATATGGAATCTTACAGCCCAGGTTTCCAGTAAGGGAATGATTAGAAGGAAAGCGTGAAGCGAGATTGAATTCTATATCCTTAGTTTCCTGATACTCAATTTGGTGGCTTCCATGGCCAGTTACTCAGAGAAGTAAAGATCAGTCTAAGAAAACAAACTTTGCCTTCTTCCGACGTTTCTCATTTATCCAGACCATTAAGAAAGGAAATCAAGAGAAACTAATTCCAAAGAAAAGAGGCTAACTTTCACTTAAATACCATCAACTTCCATTTTTGCAACTTGCTAACATAAACTTTTTTTGAGCAAGTTGTAACCATAAACTATTTTTTGCAATTTGCTACCATGACACCGTTAAAACACAAAACGATGGCTTTGCCCATCAATCTCTTTTTCCTCACTCCTTAATCTATGTCAAAAAAAAATCCTAATCCCAACTCCGTCCAGCAACCACCACCCACATTCCCTGCCCTCCCTCCATGGAAGCCTGCACGCCTCTCCTCCCAAATCATCATTATCATCAGGCATCTTGCCCTATCGTTCTTCTCAATCTTCTCACATAATGGTGAAAACTAATGACACATGAGATGAGCCATAAATGGTCATTTATAAATTTTCATTCTATAATAAAAATTCTTATACAAATCTCTTCACTAAAATGTGTATCAAAACCAAAGACCAATGAGACGAATCATAGATCCATCAAAACAGACTCATATAAGTATGAGAAGTATATGCATGAGAAGACAATACCATTATATATCTAAACCATGATTCGGTTGCACTTAAGAAGAATACAAGAAATGGAAAAGCTTAGCATACGCAACTGCACCTTAAAGCTTATTGAGATGACTGTAGCAGAAGAAGAAAAGGGCAGACCCAAAGAAGAAACCCATCTTCAATTGTTGCACTCACACACGATTGTCGTGGTTTCAGCCACTGGTGCACGGAATGGGCTGCCATTTCGAGGTGTGGGGGAGATGCGGGATTGTTGGACGGAGTTAGGATTAGGTTTTGGATGGGGAGACGGATACAAATTGAATTTCTTTTTCATTCAGTGGCAAAATTGTCACAATTAGTCATATGGAAGCATGTGACTGTTAAATCTGACAGAATATTAACGGATGGTACTTATGTGCAAAATTTTGGAAGTTCATGGTAGCAACTTGCTAATAGAAATAGTTCATGGTGGACAAAAACATGCATTACAAACAACCAGAGTTTGGGCTAGCCAAAATAATATGGTTACGCAATCCATCTGTTTCTAAAATTTGAGAGAGGAGTATTATCATCGAGTCACATGGTTCAGGTCCTGCACGACGAACTCTAGATGGATCACTGATGAGTTCAATAATGGTACCACTCGGTTCCCATGGATGCAATTATCCTATTGCCAGTTTGCTGCTCATCCATTTCATCATGCTCCTCTCAACGGCCCAGTTCAGATTGCAGTCATCTTTCATCTGAGTTCTCATTTGGTACCTAATGCAATAGAAGATCCAAACACAATAAAAGAGCCAAACGACTTGCCTTCCGGATGGCCATTTGCTCAAACGCACCATTCATTTCGAGTCTCAACTGGGTTTTCCGGAACACTGGCCCAACCATCGTTCCGTAAAAAGGCGTTTGATCAAACGCCCATCCCCCAAACTAGAATCCAAACTAGGCATAGTCGCCTAATTATTTTGACCAACATTGAAATTGCACACATATAACTGTGTGATTGCATGGTACTTCGAAAGCATTTTCCCACTTAAACATAATACTATGGACAAATCCTCCTTTAATCTCGCTTTTATGATGAATTATAGCACATCTTGGCTGTCGACTATTCCCTTATTTACTAAAGTCCTGCAGAAGTTACAATATCGTATATTTCATCTTCCAACTAGTAATTCTAGATCATTGCAACTCTGAACTAATACTTCATTTTACAGCATATCAAATATTTCATTTTGCTCCTAGCAATTCGAATTCTTTACTAGACTTACGATCCAATATTACTAACACAGAATTCAACCCTTTTCACTTTCATCAACTACTAAAAGATCACCTATAAACAATATTTACATCAAACATGATGGAAAACCTTTCTGGATGTGCCTAGTAAGTATGTCCATTACCAACTGAAAGAGGCAATGACTTGATGTGGTCCCTTGATGTAAGCTTACAGGGATCTATCATATCTTCAAATAGTTCAAGGCTAGTTAATATTCTTTAATCGTGCCTCAGGCGCACTTGTAACTACCAGAAACAGTTCTTTGCTTTATATAAATACCACATAATCTCGATTCTATCATAAGACTAATCCCAGTTTTCAGTGGATGAAAATGTATGCCCTTAACTAATGTAGTTAACCGTACTAACCTTTAGATCAATCAATTTTAAACCCAAATAATTTCCTTTTATCATCCTCAAAGTATTATTTGAAATACAATCAATCAATGATAAAAGATTATCTTAAATGTTAATGAATACAGACATGGCACTTTGTGTTGTCAAAAAGAGCATTATATGGAATAATGATATCGACAAATATCTATTAGGTGTCTTTATATGTTTCAAGTGTCCACAAATGTTGCAAATAAAAACTTCTCACGGAATTCTACAAAACAATTTCGGATGCAGTCTTCCAAGTCTTTGTTTTCTATGACATTAATGTCCATAATCATACTGTGATAAAGTATCGAGTAAACTTGACCCGTCCTAGCGTCAACTAATTCACTCTCCATCTATCTGCCTCAAAAAAATTGCAGGCTCTTCCTATTATTCTTTGGTTTAAGTCACAAATTGAAAATTGGGTCAATTTTCCAAACAATGTGAGTAAATTAAACACTACATTGGATAAGAAATATAACCTCAAGTGACATGGCATGATGAATAAGCCGAGCATTGTTTCTCTAACAGATTTCTTTGGTTAATGCCAATGAAGAGAGAGAGAGAGGGGGAGAGAGAGAGAGAGAGGGAGGGAGGGAGGGAGGGAATTCAATCAGGTTAGGGTTCTTCACTTAAAAAGGTGGTCGTGTTGGGTGGAGACAGGTCAGGTCGGGCTGGAAGGTTAACAAAGGCTTGCGCCTTATGGGCCTTGCACCTTGGGACATGGCATACGTCTCTTGGGCTTTGTCTGCGCCTAAGTGAAGGGGCTGCGCCTCCTTGTTTTTGAGGCGCAAGGTTGCGCCTAATGCCTGAGGCACGCCTACTGTTCTAAAAATCGGCCTAGACGGCCGGTGCCTGTTCGATGCCCACCTAGGCGTCCGCCTAGTACCCCCGACGTTCGACTATGCCTGTTTTTAGGTTTTATGGACAATTGCCACAATTTTCAGCATTGTTTTTGGTTTTTTTGGTTTTTTTGGTTTTTTGGGAATCGCCTAAAACTAGGCGTCCGACTAGCACCTAGCGACTTTTACAACCTTGGACGTGCATGTTTTGTCAATGGTGTGCCATAGTAGAAGCAACGCCAGGAATGAATGTAACTTGTGCATAGTAGTGACAAGGTTAAGAAGATGATAGGGGGTACAAGCGCAGCAAATTTGGGAAGATATTGCTCACACGACAGCATGGCAACAACACAGACAATCACCGGTGCAATAGATAATTGTGACGGCAGCATAATTAATATTCTAAATTAAACAAAGGTACTTTTATTGTCTATTTCCTGACATAATCCAAGACGATTTTCGAGTGAAGTGATGAAAAATGATGTTAACCGGTAGCTAATAACCGGCAAACTTTAGGGAAATGTTTAATTACCCTATAAAATGTCAACCAAAAGAATGTTCAAACAAGGGGCACCGACATGCAAACAAATTGTTGAAGCCAAAAGAACGAGTTTGATAATTTCCTAGAAGATACAAAAATAAATGGATGCACTTACGACGGGACTATACTTCATAAGGAGAGAGAGACATTTCGGGTCCAGGGAGATTAATATAATAAAGATCCGAGCTTAAGTCGGACAATAGTATAGACCTACCATTTCAATATATACATTTGAGAACCCAAGGACACGATCACAACTAACCGGCTAACTAGAGGAGAATGCAAAGGCCCCAACTTCACACTCCACATATAAGTTAAAGAATAAATGCAACCGGCAAGATTCGAATACTCAACCTCTTGTAACAACGGGACTAGGCTTAACCAAGTGGGCCAACCCTTTCGGGACAAAAAAAACACCTGAACTATCAAAATTTTGCAATTTAATACCCTCAACTTTTCTATGCAAGTTAATACCTAATTTTCTAAGTTTTGGTAAGTTATTCCGCTGTTAACCTGTTATCCAACTTAAAGTCATGTGAGCACATGACCATTGGACTACTTTGTTCCTAAACAGTATAAAATTTATTTTATTAAAATACTAATCAATAAACAATTTTTAACAAAAAATCATAAATAGAGGGAAGAACCATCTTCTTCCTAAAAGCTTGATCATCGTCCTGATCCCCCACGCTCAACCCTGCCCTCCACTCTCAACACTGCCCTCCACTGACTCCCGCCACTAGCCACGCCGCTAGCAAGCAGATCTTCATCATCGATGCAGCACGGGAAGCCTCCCATCATTGCTCGAAAAAGCCCATCTTGTTGCCATTTGGAGCAGCCATAAGAAGGGGGAACGGGTAACCTGAGCCACCTCTAATCATTTCAGTAGCGGGACGGTAACTAGCGACGGGAGACAATGGAGGGCGGGGCTGAGGGTAGGGGATTGGGGCTAGGCAAAGTAGAATATATATATATATATATATATATATAGAGGAGGGATCCGCATCCCCCTTAGTTTTTGCATCTCCATGTTATCAACCGTGGGATCTTGTTTAAGTCATCTAATCTTAACCGTTCATTTGAACATTAAATGAACGATTAAGATTAGATGACTTAAACAAGATCCACCTGTTGATAACATGAGGATGCAAGAATAAGGATATATATATATATATATATATATATATATATATATATATATATATATATTGAAAAAAGGTAAATTTTATATAATCAAAATATCAAGTACAACTGTCAGAATCTCAAGCCTCTGTAGGCCTCCACAAAGCAGATACATCAAAATCAATATTATGTAATATCCCCATAGGAGAGGTAGTGAGTCCCTCAAAAATCTGCATGTTTCGCTCTCTCCACACGTGTCAAACCGATGCATCAAGTCTGATCCGTGCCTCCATATCCCACCACGATGCCTTCTTGCCCTAATCCAAGCAATGATGTCACCAATTCCCCTCAAGCCAGTACAGCCACCCAGTCCTCTACTACTATGTGCCTGCCATATGGACCAAGACGACACGCATTCAAAGAATAGATGACGTAACGATTCATCATGTTGATTACATAGGACACACCTTTGTGAATTGAGTTGAACTCTAAACCGAGCAAGCCTATCCATGGTCAACAGCCGTCCCAACAACACTTTATACATGAACAATTGCATTTTCCGAGCCAATCGCTGACCTAGATGAAATCAAACTCCTCCACTTTAGCATGAGACGTCCGCAGAAAATCATAGCATGATTTAAAGTCGAACTCTCTAGACCCAGTGCCGCCAGCTATAGGCGGTGCCAAACCCACTTGTCCCCCTGTTCGTCAAGGTCCACGAGGACTGCCCGGATCATCTCAGCGAACCTGGCCGCGCATGTGTAACTTTCAGGCTGCCAGTCCCCCTGTCGAAGGATGTGATAAACTCGCAACCTCCTACCCGCCTCCCGAAGCATGTGGTCCCTAACCCTCTCCAGCAAGCTCCTGTGGTTGATCCATGGATCAAGCCACAAGTTCGTACTTCGTCTGTCTCGGATGACACGATGTATGACATTCTTCATAAAAGCACGATGATGTAATAAGCACTTAAAAGTAACTGGACCATTGTTGTTATACATGCATGTCCAGAAGTTACCTTCCTTCAAATATCTACCACTCATCCACTCCGCCCATAAGGATCCCCCTTGCACAAACTTACATGCCAGTTTCATCCCTCTTACCTCTCGAAGCATCTTGAGAGGTCTCAGTCCAACCCCCCTCCTGAGGTTGACATAATTGATCCCAGGCAATAGCATGTATTTCACCTCGCTAAATAAAATTAGCACATATGTGCTCAATTTTTCGGATAGTGACAGTAGGAAGAATAATAGGTTGTAGCCAGAACAGTGCTAGAGCTAATATGACTGATCGAACCAGCTCAATCTGACCGCCAAATGAAAGACTCTGGGCCTACCATCCCTCCATCCGGCTTTGAGTTAACTCCACCAAGCTATGGCAGTAAATATCCCTTGCATAAATGACAGACAAATGAACTGTCAAATATTTGACAGGTAGCTCCCCCTTCTCAATCCCAAACTCCGCCGCACTTTCCTCCTTGCGAGAGCATTAAGAGCTAAAGTGCACTCTACTCTTGTCCATGTTCATCTAGAGCCCAGACACCCTTCTAAACTCTTCCATGATCTCCAAGATAGCGGCAAGTCCCTCTGTATTAGGGCGCAAGAAAACCAATAGGTCGTCCGTATATATAAGGTGTGAAACATGCGGAATGACCTTCTTGTGAAAGAGAATGATCTGTCTCTTATGAACCGTCATATCCATCCTGCAAGTAAAGTACTCCATCACCAATGTGAATAGGTATGGGGAGAGCGGATCGCCCTGATGCAGTCCCTGATTGCTACGGATAAAACCATACGAGTGACCACGTATAAGAACTGAAAACGTAGTAGTAGTAATGCACTCGCAGACCATGTCAACCCAAAACCTGTCAAATCCCATGGCCAGCATCAATTGGCATACGAAGTCTTGACTAACCATGTCACAAGCCTTCCTCAAGTCTAGCTTGAGACATGCCTTCATGCCCCCATGCTTATTAAACTACCGCACCTTCTCATGAGCAAGCAGGCTATGTTCTGCAATCGATCTATCCTTGATAAATGCCGCCTGGTTCACCGACACCAAACTCTGCATGATCTTCTCCATCATCCGACACATAAGATGTGTAATTATTTTATACAAATAATTACAATAAGCAATGGGTCTGAAGTCCGCCATGGAGGATGCCCCTTCTTTCTTAGGTACCAAAGTGAGAAGTGTGGTTGAGCTCCTTTAACAATTTACCACTTGTGAAAAACTAATGCACCGCCTCCAATACTGGATATTTAATGGATTCTCCGTCAACTTTAAAGAACTTGTTGAACCCGTCCGAACCAGGCACCTTGTTGGGATCCGCATCCTTCACAATTCTTTCTACCTCCTCCATTTGGACCGGAGCTAATAAGATTGCATTCCCATGAGACGCAACTAACTTCTTGCACAGAAGATCAAAAAATGTATTAGTATAATGAGATTGATTCTAGAGCAGGGAGTAATACCTGACCGCTTCCTCTAAATTCCACGTTGTGATTCAACCAACTTGCCATTTGTATCCAATACCTGGCCGCTAATACGTTGCTCATCATGTTCACCTGCATAGCAGTCTGAACCGTTCTGAGCTCTAGCTCCTTGTCAGCTAATGACTTCCGAGGTCGCTCCCTTATCCAGCTCTTCAAAGAATCTTTTACATATTTAAGTGAATGAACCATGGAGAATTGGGCCGAACCCGTATTCACCTGCTGTAAACCCCATACAACCGCCTCTTGATACCCCTCGGATAAGTGCCAGCTGTTGTTGTACCGGAAAGGTCGGACCTTTCAGGCAGGCTTCTCCGTGAGCCTAACGCAAATATTAGAGTGGTCACTCGTCCCCGCAGGCAATCCCTAGAACATATTGAACCAGGCGTTATTGTCCAAGGCTCTATCCAACTGACAAGTAACTCTCTTCCGTACAGCTTTGTTATGCCAGGTCCATATATGCCCAGATCTCTCCAAGCCCTGTAAACCAGTTTGCAACAGACATTGCTGGAAATCTTGCAATATAGGGTTCGGAACCGGTCTTCCCCCCAATTTCTCCCTCATGTGCAAGAGAGCATTGAAGTCCCTCATTAGTAAGAGCGGAAGCTTAGGCCCATCAGCCAACACGCTCACATGGATGATTTTTTGTCACAAGTCCTCCCGCCTCCGCCTATCATTGTGCCCGTACACCGCACAAAAAATAAATTTGAAGCCACCTATATTGGAGAACTCCATCACTATTATTTGCCCAGGTAAGAGAACCACCCTTCCATCCCAACTGCGACAGTCCCACCGAATCCAGATGCTGGCCATGTTGCATAAATTGACATTATGTACATGTTCCCAGTGCCTCGGGGTTCTCTTCACCAATAATATTTCCACCTTAATCTTAGTTTCCAGCAGAGTACTAACGGAACACTGCGTAGATTTAAGCCCGTCACAAATCTCCTTCCATCTGCCTAACGAGCAAGTTCCACGAACATTCCATGAGAGGATTGACATTAAGAAATAGCCATATCCCCTTGTAACGAATCAGAGTCGGCATATGGGATAGATATTAGTTCTGCCTTACTCAAACCATGCACTGCACCATTATTCTCATCTGCCGATTGCAGCAGGAGTAGCCTGGCCCATGCAGGGTTGTCCATACATACATCCTCCCCAATAGCTCTAGTAGAAGTAGTCACACGAGAAGATTCCTCACGTAACGGCCCAGCATGCCACTTTCTGCTTGTAAATGTCCCAACCTTTGGATCCTTAACACTAGAAGTACCCATGTTGGCCATAGCAAACATACCCCTGGCAGTGTTCTAAAAATCGCTATGCCGAGACGGTGCGCCAAGGGCCCGCCTAGCGCCTAGGGCACCTAGGCGCCGAACTGATATTTTTTTTATATATGTATATATGTAAATATCAGATATATATATAAGTATATGTCATAACCAAACATAACTCAAAGTCGGCAAGTAAGTTAGCAGGTTATGTTTAAGTATGTTGGTTTGTGGTGGGCGGTCCACAGTTCGCTCCTTCCCCATTCCTTTTCCTTTTCCGCTCCCTCCCTCTCCCTCTCCTCTCCTCTCCTCTCCTCTCCTCTCCTCTCCCGGCTCCACCATCACCGCCTCCACCATCACCACCGCCTCCACCACCACCACATCACCACTGCCTCCATCAACAGCAGCCAACGGCGACGGAGGAAGGCGCGGCAGCAGCAGCTGTCGACGGCAGGTGCAGCAGCAGCTGCCGGCGGCAGGTGCAGCAGCCGCTGCTTCCGAAAGTGACGGCGGCAGGCAACCAGGTAATTAATTTTTTTTTAAAAAACTTATGGTCTGCCTAGGCGCGCCTAGGTCCGTCTAGGCCCGCCTAGGGCCTGACAACGCCTAGGACTGCCGCCTAGGCCATAATCGGTGTCGTCGGCGGCCGCCTAGGCCGATTTTTAGAACACTGACCCCTGGTAACCGTTTCTCGTTGTGCTTGGAACACAATCATTTGTCCTTGTGCAGCCTCCCTGCTATCATCCACACGGCACCCACCGCTCCCAAATGCACTGATGGGATCCACATCCACCATTTCCTCTATCTATATCATCCTTCACATCGTCTTGTACGCTTGCACTCCTATCTTTCGTGGTCTCGCCTCCAACATGACGCGACGAAACCAACTGAGTAGTACAAGCAGCTGGAGTAGCAAGTGTACAAGCCGTAGAATCATGACCAAAGCATGCACACCTGCTACACCCTGGGGGAACCCATTCATACTCCACCGCTTGGGTGAGTACCTGTCACGCCCCGCTCCCGTAGGAGCGATCGGCCTCGCTAAGGCGTGATGCCGCACGAGCCTAGATTGCGCTCGTGCAAGGCGGTTTCCATAACGGCCGATTTCAGCGGCTGCGACGGGGTCGTCGCACAGAAGTCCCATGCAGAGACATTGAATAATAGCAGCGAAAATTAGAACGAAACGCAAGTTACTCAAAAGAACTCTTTATTAATATTGAAACAACGATTACATTGGGGGCGCAGGGCCAAGATTACAATCACTCAAGCTCACTCATCTCACATTACAAGTTCACTCTGCTCTCTCTCATCTCTCGATACAACGCTTGAGCCAGCGGAAGCTTCGGAAAGGTGACGTCCATACATTATATATACGTATAAGTCTTTGACTCCATGCGGCCGCACGCTTCGAATCGCCAAGGAACTCCGTACCTCGACGCATCCAAGCGAGCTCCGCGCCACGAGCTTCTACCTGTGCCTGCACATAGAAACTATATGGGTGTCAGTACTCAACTGTACTGGTGGAATGAGCTCCTCGCCCACCCATACAAAACCAACACGTTTGATTTACTTTGTGCAACATATTCCCTTCTTATCAATTGTCTTTCTAGTCTTGCCTTAGGATCAGTTTTAGGACCGACGCCTTGGCCTATTTTGTGTCTCTAGACCATCCCGTCCTTGTATCAACAATGTTAACCTATCAAGTCGTGTTTGCCTTACGGCCCAAATCAGAGACACAACTACGCGATGAGGCTCCATTTCCGTGTGACCGTGCTACAAACCCTTGTTGAGGCCGTGCCTCGCAACTCAATGAGACTCAATCATATCGCCGCCTCGCGGCCCTTTGCTACTAAATCCTCAACTGACCCAATCAAGACTTGTGGGTTAAGTGTCACTCGACCGACTTTGCCTTGCGGCCTTTCCTGACTTAGACTCAAGACAACTCACATCCAAACTATGCAACTTATATGCCGACAACATAAGACTCGACGCCACATCTCGTGCCGAAGCACGTTGCCTACGTTGTTGTCACGCCCCAGAACCAGAATACTGGAGAGCGGGGGCAGACATAGCCAGCTACGTATAATGAAATGGAATCCATCTTACCATACGGTCACGGCTGTCTAGATATATGAGGGTTTATCTACAAGCCATCAGTCTCCTATGGTCAATAACAAGCCTAGTGTCTCAATCACAAGCAAATAAGTGGATGTTACAAGATGTAAGATCACCAAATATACAATAGTAAGGCGTCCCAAACATTACATATCCAGCTGATCATGAAGCTAGTCGTTACAAAATGTGAGGACTAGCAAGAGTTTTTAGTCATACATGATCAACCCTAGGTTGCCAACCATGTCACAGTCCGTAGGCAGACAGTAAGTAAAGGTGCAATACGAGCTAACACGTGCTCGCCGGCTAAATGCCTCAAAAGAATAATTTTACAATAGAGTGGGAGGAGCCAAAAAGAAACCCACTCGTTGCCAGGATTCCGTCTAGTGGTCACCATCTGGCTGGAAAACCGGTAGATCCTCTGGAGTTGCTCCGGTATCTGGCCATACAAAACCAGCTGGGTCAGACCCCAGAAAGAGCAAGTGCCACAAAGGAGGCTTCACTTAGGAACTAAAACCAGCAATTAGCACAAGAATATAATTACAATTAAAAGACAGTAATTAAGGAAAAGCATGACCGGTGATATACGATGAGATAACCATGGGACTATTCAGATAACCAAGTTACAACCCGTAAACCAAACAAGAACCGGGGTTGTAACTCTTCATCTGAACGGAACTTGGTATCCCCACCATTTATCAATAAGGCCAGTGTAAATAATCACGATCTCGAAGTAAGGTAAAGCATGTCAAGCATGTCATGGGGTACAACAAGACAATAAACGAAGAGAGAACACAGAACTGCTCCGGGAGCCAGGTTACAACCCGTAAACCAAACAAGGACCGGGGTTGTAACCCTTCGCCTGAACAGAACTGGTCCCCTGATCTTTATTGTTAAAAAGCAAGCACAAGTAATCATGTCATGTAACAATCTTGTACAGGATCGAGGCAAGAATAGACAGGGTTAGACTCCATTCAATCAATCACGGCCAAGCAATAAGTACGGCTTGATACTTTAACTAACTAAGGTTATCACAGGCCTAGTTACTAGCAAGATGCAGCGAGATTATTCCACAGCCACAAGCCCTGCAGACCATCCAAGTTATCCAGGCGAATATTAGTACAATAAGGGTGCAACACATGACAGTGTGCTGGAAGTGTGCCCTACTCGTCGGCAGGCTACAAATCCACAAGCGCGCCCAGGTAACGGGATTGCCTGTAGCTGGGAAATCTCTTCATGACTACTGTGTTAATCTAGTTATTAGCCTTAGTCCATTTCAGTAGGTACCCCTGACCGTGGTACTCAGAGGTCCCTGTCCTAGACATGATGCAAGACAAGACGGGTTCATTTGTACAAGCACAATCATCCACGGTGTCCAGGTCATTCATACTTATCAAGTCATGTCATGTCATGTTAGCCGTCGCAACAGCATATCAGGGTATATCATGTCAGGTTTTCTTGTCAGGAGTGCGCCACGGCGGGCCACTACCATGCATTATCATGTCCACTTGGTACTTGTCAAGAGTGCGCCTTAACAGGACACTATCGTGTTCTATCCTTACATTATCATGAATGAGAGAAACTTGCATAAAATAACTAGTAACATGTTCTTGAAGCCAAGGAAAAGATCAACAACTTTCATGTTTTGAGTTTTTCAAGATTCTAGCTACAAAATAACTTAAACAGGCAAAAACAGCAAAATAGAGCAATTCCGGCGCATGGGATTCCTGCACAATCGGCGCATGGGATTCCTGCACGAATCGGCGCATGGGATTCCTGCACGAATCGACGCATGGGATTCCTGCACGAATCGGCGCATGAGATTTCTGCACGAATCGGCGCATGAGAAACTCACGCTGCGTCTTCAGTACATGCGCGTAGGGAACCTACGCGCATGACACGCTCGGAGTTAAGGGATGCGTTGCCGGGACTTCACGGCGCATGGCCTCCCGGCGCATGGCCTCCCGGGGGCATGAGGTTCATCGTCCCCAAACAGCAAGTTCAGCCATGAAAGTTCCGAAAACTTGTAATGGCCATAACTTCCTCATCCGGAGTCGAAATCAAGCGAAACAAAAGCCAAAACTGCATGAAATCAAATTCTCTACAACATGGAACCACTAGTTTTTGGAAATACCAAGTTTTTAGAGATCAAAACCAAGAAAACTAAACAAGAAGGAACTTAAAACTTAGATCTACAAAAATATAACCATCAAAACCGAAAACTTCCAGTTCTAAAGAGGCTTAGAATCTAGTAAGGAAGAGAATGGAACAATAAAACATGAGATCCATCATGAAGCAAGTTGCACTTGCCTAAGCTCTCTCTCTCTCCCTCCTGGTGGTTGAAGAAGTAATGGTGGAGAGTAAATGAAGAAGGAAATAATGATGAGAGAGAAAAGGAAGGAGGTTATAAATAAGGAGGGTGGTGGTAGGTAGGAGGGTTCACCTTTAGTTCATGATGAACCAAAGCAAACCAAGCCAAGCCGAACCAACCCAAGAATAAACCAATCAATTAAATGCTAGAATAAATCAAGCAGGAAGACATGTAATACGGGTCAAAATATGTACACGTATTCCAAATACGTAATACGAGATCTGGGTATTACAGTTGCAGCCAAATCTTAGGCCCAACATTTTGTGTTCCAACTGTACACACACATTCAACTCAACTTCCTTGATGTACTACACTCAATACTCGACTCAATCCAAAGGCATACACGCGGATCGCCGCTCATGCCGACTCATCTATATGAACTAGTCACTAGCGCCCAGCGCTATAATGGACTCCTTTTGTAGTTTTGATTAGACGGACGCCCCTTGCCAGCGCGAGTAGCTAGCTCCGCTGCAAGTCCCCGCCTAACCCGTGCGGTCATCCAGCACACAGTCTACGAATGTCTCTATCGCAACGGTTCCCCTGGGCCGCCGGGGTCGCCGTTCGAGAAACAGATTTATTTTACCTTGTACAAGTTGTCCAATAACCATGCAAGACTCGACTCAAACTGACGTCTCACACAGTCATTGTACCTCTAGTGTTACCATCTCCTTCAGGGCTAAGTGCAATACTTCTCACATCTGAGATCTTGCCTCGACGACCCGTAGTCGCGAGCATTCTTCTTTCTTGCCTGAACGACCTAGTCGCGAGCATTCTTTCTTTCTTGCCCTATCATTTCACTCAATTCAAGAACAACTATTTGAAACACTTTCCAAACTCAAAGAATTCAACCGTGGCCCGTGCCTTAAAACACTAAGTCCGTGCCATCGTGTCTTAGACCAACTTGAAACTCTATGTGACACCACCGTCCAAGTCATACTCTATATGACGGGCCTTACAATCGTGAAACTATGTGGTTATACCCAGCCGTAGAACACATAGGACCGTGCTTGCCACTACTCCTGATAGCTTAACTTGCCTAACTTACTTTACAACAACTTGACGAGCAAAGGCTTCGTCAAGGCTTGCGCCGAGGGAACGTGCCGTGCACGCGTTCGACTTGAACAACCAAGTTATTTGGGGTGCCTAGACTTATGCCACAAGCTGTGTAATACAACTTAACCCGTCGGGCGAGCAGAAGCTATGCCACGCCTTGGGCGATGAGACTGTGCATGCTTTATGAAGCATTTATGTGGGCGACGCCTATGAATTTGGCTAACTCTTAGCTTGTGGCGAAGACCAACTTTTCCTTCTCCTAAGCCACAGGACGAAGGACAGAGTATCATTTTCAAAGCACGCCGTGCACCAACTCTAAGCCGACCGTTGGACCTTTCCATATTCTAACTCAATTCGACCTGTCGGAATTATTCCCTTTAGCTATGTGGATTCGTCTTTTTTATTATCAAGCCTACTTGTGCAAGTTGAAAACATGCGATTTATTATGTGAAGGCAAAGATGAGGCGAGTTCACCGAAACTACCCCACCTGAGCGAGCGGTCGCCTCGACCGAGCGATGTATTCGAGCAGCCGTTGCAAGGCTAAGTCTGAACGCCGTCGGCATTCCTATTCCTCCGATTCACTGAGCGGGACAGGGCACTACATCATACACCACTCAGAAAAAGTTTCGTCCTCGAAACTAACTGAGTACTTACTCATTGACTTATCACTCGACATTCAACGACTCTCGCGCACATTTTCCCTAGGCATTTCTCAAATCCGAGCCACACTCGTGCTACCCACAATCTTTTCTTCAAAACTTATAATCTCAAAATCCTCGACACTTTCCTGTTCCTCAAGTCTCACTTGATTCAACGTATCACTTAGTTGGATCGTGCACATATTCCAGGCGTCCCCAAAACACATGCATTTCAGCCAAGCCTTGTGATAGAGAATTCGCCATCACCACTCGAGTCGGATCGTGCACATATTCGGGCGTCCCTGATATACGTGCATGTCAACCGAGCCTCATGAGTGGTGCCTCCACAATTCCTATCGCCCCGCACCGGAACGTCTGCCTAATCGCTAGGCTATGTCTTTCCGTCAGTATTGGAATCATAGTTCCCAAACAATAATATCAACACTGACCCCATCCTAAGGTCAAACCAAGTTGATAGTACGGGAATTTGCTACCCAAGCTAGCATTACTCCGATTTCTAAACATCGAGCATCGATTCCCTACGCACATCCCAACATTTGTCACACGGGGTCTGAGTCATTCAGCAAAGCCATCCTACGATAACTCACGTTCAACCAATTTTACGACGTATCAAAATTGCTCATTCAATAAGTCATCTTATATAGTCTATCCCTTCAAACACGTTCGATATGGTTCGCCTATCAATCCTTCTCAATTCAAACACGCTATGACGCAAATTGTCGCTAACCAAAATTTCACATTCCACATTCCCTAAGTCATCTATTCCAATTCACGCAATCGATCACAAGGTCATCTAGCTTAACAATATGTTGCGCCCCGATCTCACGCGAGTCAGATTATCCACGGTGGGCATGAATCACCATGCACGCTCCCGCGGGATAATTATCCTCATCGGGACGTAACTCTTGTTTTGCGTCTAGACTAATTCATTCTCGATGCGCGGATTGGACCTACTCAATCCTCAAGTTTTATTCATTCGTCAATCACAAGTCCTAACATCCTCAAATTTTGTCTTCGCATCAAACCGACAAGTCGAGACAATCAAAGTTGCTGCGTCCTGATTTTCCCAGTTCGATCATTCCCGCGACATGAATCACCATGTCAGCGCTCACACGGAACGATCGCCCAGAATCCGACGCAACGCATGTGCGAGGCTAGAGTTGCACTCGCGCAAGACAAGATCGTCGACGTTGTGGCTATCAACGTAACCATCAAGACACAATCATTTTCATCCAACATTCATCTCAATCAAAATTCTAAGTATACCATCCAACCGAACAATAACACTTGCACGATCGTCTTTCGCCGAGTCAGAGTACCCCCGAGTTATCGCATATCGATCTTTGATACGCCTCAATACCATCGATGACATGCATAACCTGACGATCTTCCTTTGCAACAAGTTCCGAGTCGTGCGAATGATGCTATCATCCGACTGGATAATCTCCTCGACATTCAATTCAAGTTCGATCATTATCCCTCGAATCATTCACAGCATCAATTTCCTCAAACCAATTTCACGTATTGTTCATTCGTTTATCTTAAGTCATCGACCAACGTGTTTCCTCAATTCGCAACATTCCTTGCTAACTCAAATCATCGAGCAACATTCAATCCAATCCTTAGAGTCATTGCGTAACTTCAAAATTCAACTTTTCATGCACGCGATCTTCCCATCGTGCTAACTTTTTCTATACGATCCACCTATCGATTTCCTTTATCAAGTCATCCGTTCGCTACACCTTAACTTTTCCTCGATTCGATTTCACCTACTCAATCATCTTCATGTTTCATCCTCATTCAATCTCAATCCCGTGCACGTTCCGTACACGTAAATTCTAGGTTGTTCGAATCAATTCGTCAAATCTTAAAGACTAAACTTTATTCAATGATACTCACTCTACGGCTTTGCATAATGCGACGCTTGCTGATAGACTCACCGACACCCCGCATCCTCAATCGATCGACCGACATCCCTGAGGCTATCGCATACACCACTCAGGGATGAAGTCATTCAACAAATCCTCAAAACTATCATTCGATTCACAATCTACTTCCTCAAATTTCTGTCCGAACGATTCCTTAAATTTCAAGCACGCTCACCTTATATCGCACCGACGATAACATCGTCGTTCGATAGCACCCCTATCGATAGTCATCTCAATTTACTCAATCGAGTTCAACTCATTCTTGTTCGACACTATCCAATTTCCGCACTCGACTTTTCTAAGGTCGACGCAACTTTGGTGTATATGCCCAGCCCGACTTAGCCAACCGTGCTTACACGAACCATCTTTTTGTTTTATCAAAAACTGTTCTCCTACGTTTTGCAAAATAGATAGACTTATTGTATGGACATCCATGGGACACTTGAGAGAGAGCGCACCAACGATTTCAACTTTGCGGAAGCAACACTTCAGAGTTTGCGGAAATAGCGGAGTTAAAGAATTCAATCGATAGTCCAAGGACGTAAAGTCGTGCTCTGATACCATTATGTCACGTCCCGCTCCCGTAGGAGCGATCGTCCTCGCTAAGGCGTGATGCCGCACGAGCCTAGATTGCGCTCGTGCAAGACGGTTTCCATAACGGCCGATTTCAGCGGCTGCGACGGGGTCGTCGCACAGAAGTCCCATGCAGAGACATTGAATAATAGCAGCGGAAATTAGAACGAAACGCAAGTTACTCAAAAGAACTCTTTATTGATATTGAAACAACAGTTACATTGGGGGCGCATGGCCAAGATTACAATCACTCAAGCTCACTCATCTCACATTACAAGTTTACTCTGCTCTCTCTCATCTCTCGATACAACGCTTGAGCCAGCGGAAGCTTCGAAAAGGCGACGTCCATACATTATGTCCCGTATAAGTATTGACTCCATGCGGCCGCACGCTTCGAATCGCCAAGGAACTCCGTGCCTCGACGCATCCAAGCGAGCTCCGCGCCACGAGCTTCTACCTGTGCCTGCACATAGAAACTATATGGGTGTCAGTACTCAACTGTACTGGTGGAATGAGCTCCTCGCCCACCCATACAAAACCAACACGTTTGATTTACTTTGTGCAACATATTCCCTTCTTATCAATTGTCTTTCTAGTCTTGCCTTAGGATCAGTTTTAGGACCGACGCCTTGGCCTATTTTGTGTCTCTAGACCATCCCGTGCTTGTATCAACAATGTTAACCTATCAAGTCGTGTTTGCCTTACGGCCCAAATCAGAGACGCAACTACGCGATGAGGCTCCATTTCCGTGTGACCGTGCTACAAACCCTTGTTGAGGCCGTGCCTCGCAACTCAATGAGACTCAATCATATCGCCGCCTCGCGGCCCTTTGCTACTAAATCATCAACTGACCCAATCAAGACTTGTGGGTTAAGTGTCACTCGACCGACTTTGCCTTGCGGCCTTTCCTGACTTAGACTCAAGACAACTCACATCCAAACTATGCAACTTATATGCCGACAACATAAGACTCGACGCCACATCTCGTGCCGAAGCACGTTGCCTACGTTGCAGCCAAATCTTAGGCCCAACATTTTGTGTTCCAACTGTACACACACATTCAACTCAACTTCCTTGAAGTACTACACTCAATACTCGACTCAATCCAAAGGCATACACGCGGATCGCCGCTCATGCCGACTCATCTATATGAACTAGTCACTAGCGCCCAGCGCTATAATGGACTCCTTTTGTAGTTTTGATTAGACGGACGCCCCTTGCCAGCGCGAGTAGCTAGCTCCGCTGCAAGTCCCCGCCTAACCCGTGCGGTCATCCAGCACACAGTCTACGAATGTCTCTATAGCAACGGTTCCCCTGGGCCGCCGGGGTCGCCGTTCGAGAAACAGATTTATTTTACCTTGTACAAGTTGTCCAATGACCATGCAAGACTTGACTCAAACTGACGTCTCACACAGTCATTGTACCTCTAGTGTTACCATCTCCTTCAGGGCTAAGTGCAATACTTCTCACATCTGAGATCTTGCCTCGACGACCCGTAGTCGCAAGCATTCTTCTTTCTTGCCTCGACGACCCAGTCGCGAGCATTCTTTCTTTCTTGCCCTATCATTTCATTCAACTCAAGAACAACTATTTGAAACACTTTCCAAACTCAAAAAATTCAACCGTGGCCCGTGCCTTAAAACACTAAGTCCGTGCCATCGTATCTTAGACCAACTTGAAACTCTATGTGACACCACTGCCCAAGTCATACTCTATATGACGGGCCTTACAATCGTAAAACTATGTGGTTATACCCAGCCGTAGAACTCATAGGACCGTGCTTGCCACTACTCCTGATAGCTTAACTTAACTTGCCTAACTTACTTTGCAACAACTTGACGAGCAAAGGCTTCGTCAAGGCTTGCGTCGTGGGAACGTGCCGTGCACGCGTTCGACTTGAACAACCAAGTTATTTGGGGTGCCTAGACTTATGCCACAAGCCGTGCAATACAACTTAACCCGTCGGGCGAGCAGAGGCTATGCCACGCCTTGGGCGATGAGACTGTGCATGCTTTATGAAGCATTTATGCGGGCGACGCCTATGAATTTGGCTAACTCTTAGCTTGTGGCGAAGACCAACTTTTCCTTCTCCCAAGCCACGGGACGAAGGACCGAGTATCATTTTCAAAGCACGCCGTGCACCAACTCTAAGCCGACCGTTGGGCCTTTCCATATTCTAACTCAATTCGACCTGTCGGGATTATTCTCTTTAACTATGTGAATTCGTCTCTTTTATTATCAAGCCTACTTGTGCAAGTTGAAAACATGCAATTTATTATGTGAAGGCAAAGATGAGACGAGTTCACCGAAACTACCCCACCTGAGCGAGCGGTCGCCTCGACCAAGCGATGTCTTCGAGCAGCCGTTGCAAGGCTAAGTCCGAAAGTCGTCGGCGTTCCTATTCCTCCGATTGACTGAGCGGGACGGGGCACTACAGTACCTCACCTGATGGAACCTCATACTCCAGTACCCGAGGAAGATCACGTCCTACTCCAATCTCCACAAACACACGAGCATACATCAGCCGAGTACGGTATGTTGTAGCATCATCCGCTTTGATAGGGTTGTCAATTAGACTAGCAAGCCTCATCAACAACGGAACTCTCCAGTATTTGATAGAAAATGTAGGAAAATGGATCCATACTGGCACCGCATTGAGTACATCCTTCTCGCACGTTAATTCCGGGGTCTACTCCTTCAGAATAATGAGACGACCATCAAAAGTCCATGCCCCCATGTATAATGTGCTCTACATCCTCATGTAGGTCAAATCTGACAAAGTAGAATCCATTCTCCCTAGCAAATATCTTCATACTGCCCTTTGGACGCCAGACCTATAGGCATAAGCACGAATCTGACCATAAAATGGCTCGTCACCCAGCACATACAAGATGAGAGTGTTCTTCCAATATTCCGTCACCTCCTCTATCTCCTCTGCTGGGAATGAAGCTCTATAACCATCTCCCACCTTCTTCGGCACCACATAGTTCATCCTCGTAGCCGAGGAGGACGTGCTTGGGGGGGGGGGGGGGGGGGAATGTTCGTCCATGGTTTACTGACAACCAGAGAGCTTGTTGTCACCTTCCCAAAGTTACTCCTCTCTGAACCCCACGGGTATTGGGGAGTGCAACAACTGCGGCTCTGATCCTCTAAAGCACCAATAATCTCTTTCCCTTTGTTAACCCCCATCGTCGTAGTCTTGGTATGCCTCGTCGGAAGTGACATCATGGTATTCCTACTCACCAATCGGGTCCGCCCTGCCGGCAATAAAGGTCGATGTTGTGCAATCGGGCTCGTCGGGCTCCCCGCTGCCACCCCGTTGCCCGAGCACCCCTACGAACGCCCCACAACCACCGGGGACGTCCTTCCCTGCCTGCTGCTCCCGTGCGGTTATTTCTCTGCTTGTAGACAACAATGGACCAGTCTCCTCCGTTATTGAGAGCAACGCCTGTCACATCCACCGCCATCACGTTGCTTGCCGCTTCTGTCAGACATGCACCATCGCCGCCTCCGCCCCTACTCACCAACCCCGGCTCCAAGCCGCCAAGGTCGCCTCCAGGCCCCGAGGACGACCACATCGTCTGCCTTCGCCCGCCCATCACCGCCACCACAGCATCCTGGTCTGCCGCCGCCGTCCCCCGAGCTGCCTAGGTCTCCACCACCGCCCCTTAATCCACCTTAGTCGCTGCCGAGGCTCCCTGCACCGTCTGCCTCCACCGTCCCCCGATCCGCCTAGGCCTCGACCGCCGCCCCCGATCCACCTTGGCCGCCGCCGAGGCCTCCTGCACAGCCGCCAGGACGCGAAGGCCCTAGATCACCCACTGTGTCCAGCCGGCCAGGGTCCCATTGACAGGGAAACCCTAACCTAGATCGGCTGCTCCTTTCGTTGGCTCCATTCATACACATACACGCACACACATATATATATATGAAAATGAATTAGTAGAGGAGTATTGTTGTCTTTTTGTGCTTAAAGTGAAAACAAAAGTACAAGATACTAAACTGAAATTTAGCCCCATATTTATTGTCATACTCCATAAGAGTCCCTAATGAACTCATCATTCTAAATTGCAAACTTCCAGAGTAAACAACTCATGCTTATGTTTATTCTCTCTTAAACATACCACTAGGTTCCAATGAATGCATTTGCATGAACAATGTTAGAAGAACTATATGGTCATACATAAGATCTGTAAAATATATATACAATAGTGACTTGAGGCTAATGAAAAGGAGAATACAATAAATGATTGTCCCGGACTAAAGAAAAAGAAAATACAAGTTAAGAAAATCATATAATATATCTTTAATACTCCCCATCAAGCTGGAGCGTAAAGTGTGAATCCAAGCTTATTTGGAAAAGATATGAATATCTATGGTGACAATACTTGTAAGAATATTAGCCAATTGAGAACTTGAGGGAACATGAGTGCTCACATGACTTCAAATCAAATTTTACAGTATCAGATACGGTTTGCATGTCCCAATCCAATACCAACTGCTACAGATAATGATCAATACCAACGTTGGGGGTCTCGTTCGAAGTCAATTCAGCAAAAAAATTGAACGAAAAAAAAATCAATATGGATGTAAAAGCATAGTAAGGTTGTAAGAGCATGTAATTGAAGGTAACTTATTGCAGGTAAACCAATCAGCAAGGGTGACTACTATGGTTTAAAGTATCGGCCGATACCGATCCGATACGTCCGATACCGATACTGTTTAGCATGTCCCGATCCGATACCAACCGATGCTGACCGATACCGACATTTGGGGGTCTCTTTTCCGGTCAATTCGGCAAAAAAATTGAACGAAAAAACAAATCAGCAAGAATTTCAAGCATAATAAGGTTGTAAAAGAAGAAAATCAATCTATTGTATATAAACCAATCGGTAAGGGTCACTACTATTTCATTTAATTTCAAAACTACTAAGAAATAACACTGAAAATAATTAAAATTATGCCTAAATGTATAAAATATATGTTTTTAAATGTAAATAATTTATTAATAATTATTTGTTTTCCGATACCAAAAAATCCGATACTCCGATCCGAAACCGGCGATACTACCGATATTGCTGATACCAATACTCATAGGAATAGTTCGATACCGATTCCGATACCGATATTGTGAACCTTGAATTGAGAACTTGAGGGAACATGAGTGCTCACATGAATTCAAATCAAATTTTACACTATCAGATATGGTTTGCATGTCCCAATCTAATACCAACTGCTACATATAATTATCAGTACCAACGTTGGGGGTCTCGTTCCCAGTCAATTCGGCAAAAAAAATGAACGGAAAAAAAAACAATCAATATGGATGTAAAAGCATAGTAAGGTTGTAAGAGCATGTAAATGAAGGTAACTTATTGCAGGTAAACCAATCAGCAAGAGTGACTACTATTCCATTTAACTTCAAAACTATTAAGAAACAACAAATAAAATATTTCCAATTATGCCAAGTGTATAAAGTATTTTTTTCTAAATTTTGATAACTTATTAATATTGTTTGCTTTCCAGTACCAAAAAATATGATACTCCAATCCGAAACAGGCAATACCGTCGATCCTAATACTCATAGGAAGGGTCCGATACTGATTCAATACTGATACTATGAACCTTAATTTATACATTAAAGGACATAATCATGTTCCTCGTGGGTAGTTATTTTACTGGTGTATTTGTTTAATATTATGATTACATGAAGTGATTTACAAGCCATCAAACACATGAAATAATATTTGGCTCCTCAATTTCAGTCAAAGGATTTGGGTCCGCTTCATTACTTTCTTAAGATCGAGATTGCACGATTAAAGGATGATATTTATCTCTCATAGATTTGCTTGCTTGTCCTCCTAGTAAAACATCTATGAATCCAAATTTGCACCTCTTGGCCTTCAAATCAGATACTCATTCTTTGATCATGGCCAATATCGCCATTTGGTATAACTCATATACTTGACACTGGCATAACCTTTGCAATCACATGTGCCGGTGGATTTATGCACGCACGGAGTGTAGTCCATTAGGAGGTGGCTCCTCAAATATTATGGTACCTAAATAAGTCTCCAGGCTAGGGACTTTTGTTTCATCCAGAAAGATTTGCTTTGCGAGGCTTCTATGATACTGATTGAGCTGACTCTATTGATGATTGACGCTCAACCAGCAGTTATTCTATCTTTTCGATGGTAATCTTATATCTTGGAAAAGCAAGAAACAGTTTGTTGTTACTCATGCAGTGTTGGGACCGAGCATCGTGCCATTGCACACTTAGTGTCAGAGATTTTGTGGTTGATGTCTTTCTTTCCACTGAACTGTGATAATCAGATAGATCCACATATTTGAAATTTCGATATTTCATTAGCGAACAAAGCATATTGAAGTTGATTGCTACTATGTACACAATAAGGTTCACAAATGTCTTTCTTTTTCATGTTCATTTAAGTTCTCAATTTGATGATATCTTTACCAAAGCATTGCCACCAAAATATTCATCTCTTTTCTAGACAAACTGGACTTCACTACTCTCTACACTCCAGCTTGAGGGCTTGAGGGGAAGTATAAGAGAATATATAAATATAAGAGAATATATATAAAAAAATCCTTGTATTTTCATTTTCTTTAGCCTCAACTCTAGGACAATCTTTCCTTGCATTCTCCTTTTCTTTAGCCAGCCTCAAGTCACTCATTTATATATATATATATATATATATATATATATATATATATATATATATATATATATATATATATATAATATCTTGTGAATAATATATAAAACAATATACTTTCTCCAACTATATTCAATTATTACTATTATTAATTAGGTGCTCATCCATCTTAGTGTACTCCTTTCGACAACACTAACGTCGAGTTTGGATTGCAGTTATTTTTCATCCGAGTTTCCATTTGGTACCTAACATAATAGAAGAGAGACAACTTGGATTATTGTTGGATGTTTGCTCAGATAAATATTCATTTCCGGACTCAAATGGGCGTTTCCAGAACGCTAGCCCAATGACCGTTTCAGAAAAGGTGTTTGAGAGAACGCCCGGCACCTAAACTAGAATCCATACTAGGCCTACCCGCCTAAGTATTTTGACCAACATTGAAGGTTTCACACATGTACATGTGTGATCGCATAGTACTTCGAAATCATTTTTCCACTTAACATCTTGCTTTAATACTATGGACAATATCCTCCTTTAATTCCACTTTCATGATGAATTATAGCACATATTGGCAGTCAACTAGTAGTCCTGCAGAAGTTACTATATCATATATTTCATCTTCCTACGAGTAACTTTAAATCATTGCAGCTACTTCATCTGTCTGCTACATACCAAATATTTCATTTTCCTTCTAGCAATTTGAATTCTTTAATAATCTAGACTTATGATCCAATATACTTACATAGAATTCATCCCTTTACTTTCATCAACTCTAAGAGATCACCTATAAACAATAGTTACATAAAACTCAATGGCAACCCATTTTGAATGTGCCTAGTAAGTCTGTACATTACCAACTGAAACAGGCAATGACTTGATCTGGTCCGTTATGTAAGCTTACAGGGATCTATCATCTCCTCAAATAGTTCAAGGCTAGTTAATATTCTATCAATCGTGCCTCAGACATATTGTTAACTACTGGAAACAGTTCTTTTCTTTCTATAAACTACCACAAAATCTTGATTTTAACAGAAGACAGTTACGCAGTTTAACGAGTCTATGGAAATGTATGTTCTTAACTAATGTAGTTAACCATAATAACCTTTCAATCCCAATCAATTTTAAACACAAATAGCTATGTTGATAGTTTTTTGCTATGTATCTTATGATACGATATGATACTACAATTTCATTATGTATTGGTTGATCATATATATATATATATATAGGCTGATAGGTAGTATTGGTTTTTTTATTCGGTCGTAATAATCTTATAATCTATACTTGAGAATCTAGATTATGGAACTAGATAGACCTCTAAAGATGAAAAATTGATCCATCGCAAGACCGACACTAACGTCCATAATCAAAGTGTGTCGTAAATTGAACCATCACCGCACTAACTGATTTACTTCTTAAAACTCACGCTCTCAATCAATCAGCCACAAAAGTTAGATTGATATATTCTTCGGTTAAACCGCAAATTAAAAATTGGTGTTGATTTTTTTAGCAGCCGTGATGATTCCGAAGGGAATTAAACAATAAAATGGAAGACACCGGGATAAGAAATATAACCTCGGGCGACACAGCTCGATGGATAAGCCGGGCATTATTATGAAGAAAATCCAGAGATTCCGCAAGCTGGAGAAGCCCGTGCTTGATCTCCAACAGCCCCATTTCCTGCAAGACCAACACACATCAATCGGGAAAAAAAAAACTACAACTCTTTTTTTTTTTTTTCCTTCAATGAAACCACAGCCTTACCATCCCCTTGAGCTCCTTGGGCACCTTGGCCACGTTCTCCAAATTGCCCAGTACGTTCGCGACGGACGCGAACAGCGGCTCGGTGACCATCGCCATGGCATGCTTGCTCTCGTCGAGAGCCTGCACGACGTGGACGACGCCGGGGTGGCGGATCCGGACGAGGCGCGCGGCGTCGGCCCTGACGACGTCGAGGAAGGCGTCCTCGGCGGCCTTGGAGAGACCGGCACGGGCGCGGGACTCAGAGAGGGAGCGCTTGTCGAGGATCCAGACGCAGACGAGGGGGTAGTGGGTGGAGGGGGCGGAGGGGCGGGGGCGGGCGGAGTAGAGGCGCCAGTGGAGGCCGGGGCCGCCGGAGCCAACCTGGTCGAGGAGGTCGTAGTCGTGGAGGGGGCGAGGGCCGGTGACCTCCTGGACGGTGGTCTGGACCGTCTTCTCAATGACGGCGGCGGTCTTGACGAGGGCCTGGGTGAAGGTCTTCATGTTGAGCGACATGGCTGATGGGGGAGGGAGGAGAAATTAGACTCTCTCTCTCTCTCTCTCTCTCTCTATTTGGACATTTGGGAAATTTCTTTATTTTTTGGAGGTCGGTGTGTGTAGATCTATGTCTGTCAACATGATTTCTTCTTCTTTCATTTCGTAGAAATAGGTAGGATGTCTCGCGGGATTGGGATGCCCCGCGGTCACGCGGAGAAGGAGGGGATTCTTTTTTTTTTTAAATTCGGGAAAATTGATTCGTAACCAACAAACATGCTAATTGATATTCAAATTATTTTCTATTATTTAATAGAGATTTTTGTAATAGATAGGAATTAGGGCCTGTTTTGATCGCGGAAGGTCACCGAAAATATAAAAGTAACATTTTTCACAAGATATAATGTAGGACATTTATAATATATTTTACTTTGTAAAATGTGTTTGGATACGTAAAACTTTGTCCCTGCAAGTGAGGAATTTCAATATATTGCGTTTGGATATCACTTGAAAGTGTAAGTGAAAAAATAAAATATTACAATATAAATTAAATTAATTAGCATAATTTCATTAATTACAATTATAAAAAGATTCACTTTTCCACATTTTCATTATTATCATAATTAAAGACAAATTAAATTAATTACTATTATTATCATAATTAAAACCATCTCTCTTTCTCTTTTCTAATTAAAAAAACCCTCTATTTTTCCATTCTCATTCCCAGAAAGAAAAGGAAGCTTTGGTCGGAGAAGGAGTCGTGCGGCCATGCCTCCTCCGTCGTCGTCCTCCTCCTCTTCCTCATCTCCTTCTTTTTTTAGTATTTGGTTGGAGAAGGAGTCGTGCAGCCGCCGGTGACCGCATCTGCTGCCTGGGCATATTCAACGCCGGTGACCGCGTCTATTGCGGCAGCGGCTAGGTCGACTACGAGGCCGCCAACACCACCTTCATTGTCACGTCCCGACCCGAAATCACCCAAATCATCGTCCTCGCAGGGGCGTGATGTCGCACGAGCCTGGAGTTGCACTCGTGCAAGGCAAGATGACAAGTTCTCAAATGGTTATCTTTGAGTTGATATAAACAACGAAAGAAAAATAGAGTATACGAAACAATTCTCTTTATTGATATTCGAACTGAGATTACAAAGGCTTTCAATAGCCCAACTGAATTTGCCAGGTTGGCTACAACACTCAAGTTCTCTCTTGCCCACAAAGGATTTTACCGTTCCATACATCATGCCTTCTATATCTCGACCGCATCAATCCTGTTGCATGTCTGAGCGTCAGTGCGGTCGCATGTCTCAATACGCTTCGACATTCCAAGCCTCAACGCGTTCAAGCGAAGCTCCGCCGCGAGCAGACCAATCCATGAACCTGCTAGCAAACTAGTGGGGGATTAGTACTTTCGTCCTCGCTGTACTGATCAAAGACCCACTTAACAAACCGATATTTAGTATTGTATTGATTCATGCAAACATACAATTTAGTTCTCTTTCTATGTTCTCCTTAGGATCAGTTCATGGCATATTCAAAGACGGTAAAGCATGTTATTCAATTCGCATAAGTAAACAGGCAACCAATAGCAATCTCGTGTTGTTATCGTGACTTCTTACCAACATCGACACGCTCGTCCTTGCACCGACGCAAGATGAATACGCCTATCGGCTTTTGTAAACCCTTGAAATCAAATTATATATATATATATATATATATATATATATATATATATATATATATATATATATATATTTTGCTTCATCTCTTAAAATAGGTCAAAGAAATACTATGAATACAAAGAGCAGGAGTTGTTTTGTAAATTAAAAAAAAACTTAACTAGAAGGGGGTGATTGCCAATTCCCCTCATTTGAATCTGTTAGAGAGCAGATTCGAAAATTTGAACACATCTCTTCCTCTATTCAAATTAGACAAGGTGAGCCAATATCATATTCAAATGTTTTCCTTCAAATCCCTTCAAAATCCAAGACCTATCAGGATTAGCATCTATATATAGAGAGTTGGCTGTCGACACCAGAATCTCTACAAACCTAACCATCTACATCTTCTATGTCGCAAAGGACATTCGAATAGGAGCCAAGGAGCATCGAGCTCTATTCAAACCATAAAGGAAAGGTGAGTACTTTCCCTCTTCGAATTGCTAATTATTGATTTCTTTTACCAAAACACTAGAAAGGGGAGGATTGGTAGATGCTTGATGAAATTCCTAGGTAGAGACATATGAAGTCCCTGAACATTGATGCAGACAAGGAGACTAGACCCTGTATCAGATACATGAAGTTATAGTGTACAATCGATAATATAAGTTTTATAGTAAGTCTAAGATCGAAGGTTATTAAGGAAGATACACCTTAGTAACAGATTCACATGGGGTCTATACTAGGTTACTATTGGGATGGCAAGGGGGCTAAATCCTGGGGTTTGTCATGTGCCTCACAAGGATATGGGGGTCATGGCTATAGGAGTAGACTGTCCTAATGCTTGCAACCTAGGACAATAGTACTACTGGAGCAAGGGATTCTTTGTTTTGCATTCATGGCCATAGAGATCACCCTAGCAGTATGAAATACCTATAAGCCACCTAAAATTTATTCAAACCAGTAATAAGAACTGGAAATTGGGGTATGTGTTTAACGCATCAATGTAGAAGTGATTAGTGGGGACTAGAGATATCAGGATTGGACTAAGGACCTGAACCCGACCCGAGAGATAGGTAAGAGCAGTAAGGGTAGATTGATCAAGGGGAAACACTAAAGTATCAGGACTTTGACCAATGTGTCACTAAAGTATCGGATAAGAGGTGTACTGTCACCCTTATTTCCCGTATTTCCCGTATTTCGTATTTATACTCGTATCTGGATTTTTGGCATGTATTTTTATTTTTCTCAACTTGTGGGATTTCGGTATTTCCCGTATTTTGGGTTTTGGCATGGCTCGGTTTTATTTAGATTGGTTCGGTTTTATGTGAGTTGGATCACCTTAACCTATGCTACCCCTCAACACACCACAACTCTCCCTCTTTATAACTCCACCAACATTTTCTCTCTCCTCATAACCACCATTTATTTCCTTCTTCTTCTTCTCCTTCCTCTACACAACTCTCCCAACCCTAGGCAAGTGCACCTTGCCACTTCATGAGAGCCCTATTTTCTTGGTTCAGTTGCTAGATTAGGACATGGTGATCAATATTAGGACTTGCTATTTTGTGATTTGGAGCTTCCTTTGTTCTAGATCTAGCTTTAGCTATTTTTGGATTTTGCATGGTTTGATCTACTTTAGTTGGATTTTATGGATTTTTGATGCTTCCATGTGGAAGAGCATTCAGTTTCACCCAAGTTGGAGCTTTGGAAATCTGGATTTGGAGTTCGGATGGCCAAGTTGTGATGCTTTGAAGCCTTGGGTTCATCCATGGTGTTCTTGCTGTTTGGAGAAGACAGTGAGCAGTATGTGCAAAACTGTTTAGCTTACGCACCCTGAGCTACGCGCGCTCTTTAGCGTGCGTACACAGACTTGAGTACGCTTTCTGTTGGAAGCGTGACTCCTTGAGTGTGCGTGACTTTTCACGTACACTGCTCCCTTGAGCGTGCGTGACTTTTCACCCACGCTGCTCTCTGTAGCGTGCGTGACTTTTCACGTACACTGCTCCCTTGAGCGTGCGTGACTTTTCACCCACGCTGCTCTCTGTAGCGTGCGTGACTTTTCACGTACACTGCTCCCTTGAGCGTGCGTGACTTTTCACCTACGCTGCTCTCTCAGCGTGCGTGACTTTTCACGTACACTGCTCCCTTGAGCGTACGTGACTTTTCACCCACGCTGCCCTCTGTAGCGTGCGTGACTTTTCACCTACGCTGCTCTCTCAGCGTGCGTGACTTTTCACGTACACTGCTCCCTTGAGCGTGCGTGACTTTTCACCCACGCAGCTCTCTGTAGCGTACGTGACTTTTCACCCACGCTGCTCTCTGGCATACGTGACTTTTCACGTACGCAGCTCTTTCAGCGTGCGTGACTTTTCGTACGCTGCTCCCCTGACCCTTGCTTAACCCATTGGCTCTTCTATAGCCCTATATATTGATATTCTATTAGATATTTTATGCCCATTTTATATCCTTACGCCTTTTGTCATGAACTTGATTTTACTTAATATGTTTGGAATGACTATTGTACATGGCTTGGTATGGCAAGGAACTTGCATAACACGACAGTGACCCGTAGTGGTGCACTCTTGACATGACCAACCTGACATGATAGTGGCCCGTCGTGGCGCACTCCTGACAAGTACCCTGACATGATTTATCTTGATAACTTGATAGTGGCCCGTGGCGGCACACTCCTGACTTGTAACATGACCTGATAACTTAGCTTGACCTGTCTTGAACCGTGGGTGGTTCTTTCTTACTTGCTTGTTAAATCCACTTGTCCAGTCTCGCATCATGTCTAGGATGGGACTCCTGAGTACCACGGTTAGGAGTACTTACTAAAATGGATTAAGGCTAATAACTAGAATAATACAGTAGTCATGAAGAGATGACACAGCTACAGGCAATCCCGTTACCTGGGCGCTCCAGGGATTTGTAGCCTGCCGTCGAGTAGGGCGCATTTCCAGCACACTGTCAGGTGTTGCACCCTCTAAGTCACCTAAGGGTACATGCGTCTCCTGGACGATGTACCCACCTGAATTCAACCCTAATCTTTCGTCCTGGGTAACCTGGATGGTCTGCAGGGCTTGTGGCTGTGGAACAATCTCACTGCATCTTGTTAGTAATTAGGCCTGTGATAACCCTAGTTAGTTAAAGTAGTAAGCCGTAGGATCTGCTTGGCCGTGATTGATTGAATGAGGTATAACTAGTCTAGTCATGTCTTGATCCCATGCAAGATTGCTTCCTGTCTTGATTACTTACATTACTTATCTTGCCGATAAATGGTGGGAAACCAAGCTCTGTTCAGATGAAGGGTTACAACCCCGGTCCTTGTTTGGTTTACGGGTTGTAACCTGGCTATCGGAATAGTTCCATGGTTATCTCGTCGTATATCATCCTGACATGTTTTCGTAAATTTTAGTTTTAATATTAGATTTTCTGTGCTGATTGCTGGCTTTTGTTCTTATTTCGTGGCCCCCTTGTGGCACTTGCTCTTTCTGGGGTTGACCCAGCTGGTTTTGTGTGGCCAGATTTCGGAGCAGCTCCCGAGGATCTACCAAGCTTCCAGCCCAATGGTGAACACTAGACGGAATCCGGGCCAAGAGTGGGTTTTCTATTTTGTTTCGCTCACTCTATTATAAAAATTATTCTTTTGAGGCGTTTAGCCGACGAGCACCTGTTAGCTCGAAGCACTTTTACTTACTGTCTGCCTACGGGCTGTAAACATGATTGACAAATCCTAGGGTTGATCATGTATGACTAAACTCTTGCTAGTCCTAACATTTTGTAACGACTAGCTTCATGATCAGCTGAATATGTAATATTTGGGACGCCTTATTATTGTATATTTAATGATCATACATCTTGCGACTTTACTTACTTGTGGTGATTGAGACACTAGGCTTGTTCATGACCATAAGAGACTGTTGGCTTGTAGAAAACCCTCACATATCTAGACAGCCGTGACCGTATATCGAGGTGGTTTTCATTTCAATATACGTAGCTGGCTATGTCTGCCCCCGCTCTCCAGTATTCTGGTTCCGGGGCGTGACATGTACAACAGAGACCATGTTCTTGTGCAGGACAACCTTAGCTATTATAGGCCAAATTTTTAATGTCTGTACTCTACACATAGACAGGTCAGACTTGCACCTATAGATATTAGGAGATGCATAATAGGAGTAGGGTCTTGTAGGCAGAGGTATTAGCCTAGGGTGGATAGCTGTAACGCCCCAGTCCCAAAATACGGAGGACCAAGTACGTGAACATGTCAGCTGCACATATACGAAGAATACTCCAATATATGGAATCCTCATATATGCACATAAGCTGTAAATAAAATAACCACAGGCCAGAAATATATAATCTAATCTCATCACAGCTCAACATAGAAGATAATAGAGTCCAAATAAATAAATAAGTATCTCAAAAGATAGCCGGGTGAACATGCTCACTCCAAATAGCTATGAAAATAGTCTCACAAGATCGGAGTCCAACCTCCGCAAAATAGAAAGAAAAGAGAGGTAAAATAATGTCTGCTAATGTCTCAAATAAAGAATAGACTAGAAATCAGTAGGGACTGCCTCGTCATCAATGTAGGATAGCTCCAACGCCGCTCCGTACTCCTGTGAAAAATCGTCTAACCCTGGAGAGATAACCAGGTCCTCAGAGGGACGTAGCAAGATACAAGAAAACACCATGCCATATAAACTGTGATAATATAATAAGAGAAAAAGGTATGCATGCAATTGGGTTCCTGACCATTCTACTTTGAATATGCAGTTGAGATACAATCCTTCGACGTATAAGCCCTGGCTGTAAATGGGATCGACATAGCTCCCGTAAAGGGCACCAGGGGCCTACGTCCATAACGCTCTGGAAGCGTCAAAGGGTACCATGTGCAAGGGGGTACGTCCATAACGCTCTGGGAAACGTCAGAGGGCGCCTGGAGCCTACGTCTCCGGAGGAGCGCACAGGCAATCAGGAAAGTGCAAAGAAGCCCATATGTCAGGTATTGTTCTCCCCACCCAATGTCTAGTATCATCATCTCCATGACTGATATGACCTCTAGTAACCGCCAAGTCTTCTAACATGCAATTCTATTGGCAGTTACTCCTATCCGTCGCACGCTCCATACGTATCGGTGGCCAGTCGACTACGCGGGTACGTGTCCTACATGTGACTCACAACACGTAGTAAAGCAAGTGTCAAGGCCGTATGAGATATACCAATACCTCATCATTAATGGGAGGTCACTAGACTAAGTCAATGCAAGAGAAATAAATAAAGCGAGAAAAATGACCGATAGAGTCGCTTGTACCCAAGTGTGACTTGGACGCACAGTTTAAATATCAAGAAATAAGAAATGCTGAAAATAACAACTGAAAATAAGAATATAATAATCACAGAGTAAAGTGGCAAGGTATCTTGTCTGATGGTGCAAAGTGACAAGTCTCGAAAATCATAATGTCAGCCAAGAAACGTCACAATCTCCAAACAACTCCGGACGCTGAAACAAACATCAAAATGCACTCGGTATAAAAGATATACCTAGAAAACGTCTGTCCAAAAGTCTAATTCTAGAACAGAGGCAAAATCGTAATTTCGGGTCAAAACGATGTCCGTCGTTGGACCCGCTTTGCACCAAAACATATGCCAAAGTCTATGGTCTCTAAAGTCGTCAAACTATATGTCTACGGATTCAGTTTGATGAGAGGAACTCAACGGTATGTCCAATTTTGGATTCCGATGAGCCGCGTACAAAATTGCCCGTTTGAGTGGGTCGAGGACCTGCCAAAAAAGGTTCCGATTCGACTTTCTCAGAATCGAACCAAACTTGGCACACAGGACCAGAATTTCGATTCGGACCTGTTGGCGCAAGTTTCGTTTCAAATCGACGACTATACACGAAGTTAGGGCAAAGTTTGCAAATTGACGATATGGGGGTATCTTGACAGATACGGACTGATTTCGTCGCGCACACACGACAAAACTGAGTTACGTCAGTTCCCACACGTCAGCAACGTCCATACGCGCCTTTCGATGCGTATAGTGCGCGACCACGTCGCCCGGTTTGTCGGGGCACGTGCCGTATCGGGAAAAATTCTTTGAAATTAACTATTTTAAAAACAGTTTTTCGCACAAGTTTAGCATTGATTTAATTCTTACACAGAAATAGAAATACAGATCTACAAGTTGCGTTTTAATCGTGGTTATGTTATCTTCACATATATTCAATTAGTTTCTGAAAAATCTCGACACACAGATCGAAATCTGGCTTCCAAGTTAGGGGTTGGGGCAGTCATCTATAATATTTTCTGCAAGTTTTCGCGGGAAATTTGAATCAATCTCCTGAGAAATCTAGTCGAGTACTCTCCAATCCAATTGAAGGGACTCCTAAATAGTTATATTGGTTACCCCTAGGAAGTTACGGTACGAGAGTTAGCTAAGCACGGAGGAAGAAATATAGGGTTGAAGACTGTACCTTGCGCGTGCAAACACAGAGCAAGATGGTGGCTGTCGGGTTGTGGAGCTTCTCCGGCGGTCGTCCAGTTGACGGCGGTGGCTCTCAGGGCGTCAGGGTGGTTCGCTGGGGGTTCGAGGTCGAGGGGGCTTCAGGAGGGAGAAGAGATATGGGGGGTTAGGGTTTCGGTTGCGGAGTAGTATAAATACTGCTGCCGTTGCTAACTCCTAATAAAACTAGGAATACGGAGGCTCGGGTTTAACTCACGAAGGTGAGTTGGCTGCGGCTGAGGTGGGCTGGTCCTATGTGGGCTGGCCTACCTTGCCCTTTTATTTTTATTTTTTACAAAAACATCTTAATAATTATTCTTATATATATATATATATATATATATATATATATATATATATATATATATATATATATAATCTCCTAATCAAGCCCATATAAGTAAAAAATCTAGAAAAATAATATTAATTATCTAAAACATACTAAAATTTGAGATACTATATTTTAAATAAAATCAAGCATGCACACACACAATCATACATTATCACACACACACATTAATTATATAATTTAAACTAGTCATAACTAAATTCATAAAATAACAATAAAATGTAACACATATAAAATAATTTATAAAAATTTTAAATAAAAAAAATGGGAGTTTACATCCTACCCAACTTAAAAAAAATTTGCCCTCGAAATTAAACTAAGGTTGGGGGATCAAATGCAATGCAAGGAATTTAATAGTAATTTAAGAGCTTAAAATGCAAGACATACCTTCGTCTTCAAACAAATGCGGGTAGCGATTTCGGATGTCGTCCTCGCGCTCCCAAGTAGACTCCCCTGGCGAGTGATGCTTCTATGCCACGCGAACCAATGGAATAGATTGATTTCGAAAGACCTTCACTCGACGATCGAGGAAACCTACTGGTTGCTCTTCATACGACAAACTCGGTCCAACTGTGATCTCGGAGTGATCAAGCACATGATTATCGTCCACCACGTACCTCCTCAGCTGAGATACATGGAATACATCATGCACTCCCTCTAGCGATGGTGGCAAAGCCAATCTATAGGCAACCTCTCCAACACGTTCCAAGACATCGAAAGGGCCGATGTACCTTAGACTCAACTTGCCACGTCCTCCGAATCGAATCGTGCCTCTAGTGGGGGATATCTTCAAGAACACATGGTCGCCCTCTTTGAACTCCAAGGGTCGACGACGATTATCTGTCCACTGCTTCTGACGATCCTGTGCTGCTCGCAGGTGGCCCTGAATTTTCTTCACTGTCTCCACTGTGCTCAAGACCAACTCAGGACCCAATAGCTGTCGCTCTCTTATGTCGCTCCAACAAATAGGAGACCGATACTTCCTACCATACAATGCTTCAAACGGAGCCATCTGAATGCTCGCTTGATAGCTATTGTTGTAGTAAAACTCAACAAAATAAAGATGGGTCCTCCCATGAACCGCCAAAGTCAAGCATGTACGCTCTCAACATATCCTCTAGCATATGAATGGTATACTCCGACTGGCCGTCTGTCTGCGGATGGTATGTCGTGCTAAACTTCAACCGTGTGTCCAAACTCTCTTGCATGCTCTTCCAAAAGTGCGAGGTAAATCTCGAGTCGCGGTTCGACATAATACTAACAGGTACACCGTGTAATCTCACAATCTGCTCCATATACATCTCTGCCAATACCTCTGTTGACTGGCCCACTCTAAAAGGTAAGAAATGGGCTGACTTCGTAAGTCTATCAACAATCACCCACACTGCGTCACGTCCCCTAGGACTCTGAGGAAAACTCGTGACAAAATCCATAGTAATGTGCTCCCACTTCCACTCGGGAATGGGTAGCGGCTGCAATAATCCGGCCGTCCTCTGGTATTCCACCTTTACTTGTTGACATACCAAGCACTTGGCAACGAAACGAGCTATCTCTCGCTTCATTCCGTACCACCAATAATATTGTCATAAGTTGCAATACATCTTGGTTCCTCTGGGATGAATAAAGTAAGTCGAACTGTAAGCCTCTGCCATCAGCTCCTGCCGTAGCTCTCCATTAGGAATATAAATACGATCACCACATCACAATGACCCATCGGGGTGGATCCTCAATCCCGTCTTCTCTCCTGCTTCCGTCCTCTCTTTAAGCCGTCGAAATCTAGCATCATTAGGCAATGCTGCCTTGATGCGCTCTACCAATGATGATTGTACTTAGAGGTTGGCTAATACGTCGTCTGCTCCAGGCAATACTACCTCAATACCAAGCTGCTCCAAGTCTCTAATCAACTCCTTCTGCGTAGTCAAAAAGTGTGCCATGGACTTACGACTTAATACGTCTGCCACGACATTAGTCTTGCCCGGATGATAATGAAGCTCGATCTCGTAATCCTTCATCAACTCCAACCAACGTCGCTGTCGCATATTCAACTCTTTTTGTGTGAACACGTACTTGAGGCTCTTATGATCAGTGTAGATATCAACCTTCTCGTCGTACAAGTAGTGTCTCCATAGCTTCAAAGCAAAGACAACCGCTACGAGCTCTAGATCGTGGGTTGGATAATTCTTCTCGTGCACCCTCAACTGTCGCGATGCATATGCTACTACATGACCGTGCTGCATCAATACGCATTCTAATCCTCTCCCGGATGCGTCGCTGTAGATCACAAATCCTCCCGGGCCCGATGGTAGTGTCAAGATTGGTGCTATGGTCAATCGTTTCTTCAACTCATCAAATACGGCTTGACACTCGTCTGTCCATACAAACTCCTGATCCTTGCAAGTTAATCGAGTCATAGGCCCCGCTATTCGAGAGAAATCTTCCACGAACCGTCGGTAATAACCCGCAAGTCCGAAGAAACTTCTCACCTCAGAAGCTGATGTGGGAGCAGGCCATGATTTGACTGCTGTGATCTTCTCTGGGTCCACTGATATACCATCACCCGTAACAATATGACCAAGAAATGATACCTCCTTGAGAAAGAAATCACACTTGCTAAGCTTCGCAAAAAGTCGCTCATTCCTCAACGTTCCCAAAACTATTCGTAGATGCTGTTCATGCTCTTCTTGACTCTTGGAGTAAATCAAGATATCATTTATAAAGACTACTACAAATTTATCCAAGTACTGGTGAAAGATCTTGTTCATTAAATTCATAAAAACTGCAGGAGCATTGGTCAAACCGAAAGGCATGACCAAGAACTCATAGTGTCCATACCTTGATCGAAAAGCTGTCTTTGCAATGTCCTCCTTCCGAACCTTCAATTGGTGATAGCCTGATCGTAAGTCAATCTTGGAGAATACTTTTGCTCCACTCAATTTATCAAATAGATCGTCTATACGCGGCAAGGAATACTTGTTCTTCACCGTCACTGCATTCAATACTCTGTAGTCGATGCACATGTGCACTGTCCCATCTTTCTTAGGCACAAAAAGAATAGGTGCTCCCCACGGTGATGCACTAGCACGAATAAAGCCCTTCTCCAATAAGTTATCAATCTGCGTCTTCATCTCTATCAACTCCTTGGGTGCCAGACGATATACTCGAGATGAAATAGGCTCGGCTCCCGGAATAAGCTTAATGGAAAACTCAATGTCTCGGTCAGGTGGCAGCCCTGGCAATTCCTCGGGGAATACATCCTCGAACTCGGTGATGATAGGGTGTTGAGGGGTGTCATACATCATCATATGAGTTCCCGATGCGGGTGCATCACAACTCTCTCCGTCTTCTTTGGTGAACTCAAACTCTGTCGCATTCGGTGGTCTAAAGATAATACTGCTCCTATGGCAGTCTATGAGAGCGAAATGCTGGCTCAACCAGTCCATTCCAAGAACCACATCAAATATCGGTATAGGAAATACAAGAAGTCGTGCCATCATCTCTCTGCCACTTATCACTATAGGACAAAGTCTACAAACACCACTAACAGGTACAACTCCTCCAATGAGGATTTTAACATTCTTAGCTAAGGGTGTGATGGAAATATTGTGTCTAGTGGCAAAACTAGTGGCTATAAATGAATGCGTGGCTCCAGTATCAAATAATATAATAGCAGGAAAAGATGCAACTAAAACCATACCTGCTATAACCTCTGCCTCTGTCTCTATATCCTCAATAGCAAGTGAGAATACCTGCCCATAATTCTGTCATGGGCCCTGAGCTCTGGCCTTGTTGTACTGTACGCCTTGGGGAGGCAATGGTGGACGAGGTGCTCCTGTTACAGGCCGTGGTACTGGAAGAGCTGGGGCTGTAGGCCTCAGGTTCTGCCGAGCATGTACTATCGCCTGTTGCTCTGGACAGTCCTTGAGCATATGCTGATTGGATCCACATCTCAAGCACAATCCAAGACGAGTCCTGCAGTCGTTCTGGAGATGTCCTTGCTTTCCTCAGTAATGGCAAACGGGCTTCTGGTAAGGTGAGGGCCTCTGTTGGAACTGT
>JANAVB010002393.1:13417718-13522718 GCA_029216955.1 Iris pallida | reverse complement strand
TTTAAAATGATTTGACCTTACTTCCTAAACATAGTATTGATATGTCTTGTTCTCTATAGGTTCTCGAGATGCTGCATTGGATCCAGTTAACATATTTTATCATATCACAGGCGAGTACATTCTTTGATAACTTTTTCCCAATTTAAGATAACTGTTATGATTCATGTACTTAGTGTAGATATGATTATTTCTGACATATGGTTCTCATATATTGGTATTCCTGGATCTCGACGAGAGATGTTTCTCCTTCTTAGGTTGGGATGTATTGTGCAAGCTTCCTTGTAGCTCTTGCACAATATATGGTCACTGATTCTAGAGAAGACTTGCTCCCTTCTCATTAGAATCCCGTGCAGTGACGTGTCCTGTTTGGATCCATTCTACCAGTTGGGGGTAGGGGGAGTAGTAGCGTATGCCTGTGATCAGATCCATCCCGCATTCCCGAACAGTGTTAGTCATATACCACACTTATGACTAGCCAGGCTAGTTCTTACAGGTACCCAAGTCGATCACAAGTTGAAACTGCTACTCACACAAATTAGATGTATGGCTTACCTTGATTTGTGTACATACCATGATTCAGTTCTACTTTCCTGTTCTAGCTCTAGCTCTACAGCTTACCATGCCATGATACATATATGTACACTCCATGATTTCATTATATATGCTCTATTTACAGTCTTATAGCTTTTATTCTATCTTGAGATCTGTTATGAGATATATGTACTTGTTCCATCCTGTAGATCTGCAGGGTGCAGTATCGCAGGGCGAGATACCGTCTATCTTGTAGATAGAGTAGGTTTTTGTACTGGACCTTGTCTCCAGTCACTCTTGGGACTGTTATTATTTTGGCTTGTATTAGAGACTTTGAACTTAGACTTGTATATTCTTTGTATTTGGACTTGACATGTTATATTTTATTGTCGTGTTGTCTTTATCTTTTAGTATTTACTTTATCATCTTAGAGTTATGATTGAGCACTCATATATTATCATTGCTTGTCCTCCGTTCGGAGTTGACCATATTCTCGACAGGTTTTTGATATTATATAAACTGTTGTTAGAGTAGTAAACCTACAACATTCTACGCCATTTTTACGGTGTGGACTGGGCATTGTTACGCACATGTGCCCTTACAGCGGGGTGCGGGTCGTGACACTTTTTTAGTGGTGGCCCACACAGGTTCTAAAGTCGCAATTAGTGCGATGTCGTAGCAGCACTCGTCTTAGAGTGTTGACTACGAGCCTGTGTTACATATAGGAGGTAGTATGCTAAGAGTACTCAATCACAGTAGGATCTTTTCTTGCTTATTTTGCTTACCGTCTTTGATATTGATTTAATGCATTCTAGCTATCCTCCTTTGATATTGTCCTTCTTGTGCCATATTGATATCTTCTTTTCAATCTGTCTCCAGGATGATTATGACTCATTCTTCCGGTAAGGAGCACGGAGAGACAGAGAGGTCTGCTACCTCTGGCGGACAGGCTCCAATCACCTCCCCTGCAATTGGGACTTCAGTAGGGGCTCTCGGGGGTACTCTGTCATGCCTCGATCCTGGAGGATCGAAAACTAGCCACTGGACGTGATGCCGTACAAGTCTAGATTGCACTTGTACAAGGCAAAACCATTACAGTTTCTGGCATTTCTCAGAAAACATCGATAACACAGCAAAACCAAGTAGATAAATTGAAGTCACACAAGATATGAAGAATGTATCACTTTATTGATAATCATAATGGATTACAAGACTTGCAGCGGAATACAGAGTTTACAATTGATTACAAGACTCTTGAATGACCAACTGAATGTATATACTCGTCCTTTAGGCTACAATAAATATACCGACTTCTTTACAATGAACTTGCCAATTTGGCTACAATCTCACTGGTACAACTGAGTTCCACTGTTCCATACATTATGTCCCGTATAGCAGAAGACAGCGTCTTGAAAGAAGAGCTTCTGCACACCCATCCGATTTATCGATGCCAAGCACTGATTCACAGGATTTCCCCCAAGCAAACACCTATAATATTGCCCACAACGTGGGTCAGTACATCATCAATGTACTGGCGAGCAGTGTTGGCCCAACTCACCTAAGAAGATAACACTAAGTAATCATGTTACAGAACATTATTAACAGTGGTCTTTCTCGTTGCCTTAGGGTCAATTTCATATTATAGCCGACAAGAAGTAAAGCATGCAAATCACATAGCCAACATAATTAAAAGCATGCAGTTATCACCCTTTGGTGATTCTTACCTACGGTCGTGTAGCCATCCCTATACATTTATAATACTTACTCTGCCTGCACAAGACATTGTTAGGGACAATATCATGATTCAATATAAATATCAACGTTCAGGTGATTCTTACCAACAGCCGACATCCTTCCCTGTATTTGAGTAATAACTTACTCTGCCTGCATAAGACATCATTAGCACTTGACCTATCTATATGAAGGTCACTAGCGACACGCCATCCTGGACCGACTTACAGGTATACATCGCCCTTGCCAGTGCAGGTAGCTAGCCCCACTGCAAGTCCTGTATATCGTGCTACTACTTCAGCACTGCTACTATTTCAGCATTGGTTTCCCCCAGGACGAACCAGGTTCCATGGCTCAGGAATACCGTTCGAGAAACCACCTTGTCGACAAGTTGTCCATGACCATGCAACTATATGCAACTTATCTAAGAAGAAAACATATAATGCATGATAAGGAAAACTAAGTAATTCAGCCACCATTCTCATTCATATTGCCATCTAGCCATCTTGCCATCTTTTCAGGATCTTGGCGTAATCAACATTCTACATCGGCGACAGGATAATAGAATATTGTTACCCAATCCCTTTTTGCCACATCTTTGATACCATACATCTTTCCAACCAAACTCAGTGTACTCACCGCCTAATTCCTAGGACTTAGCATTTGTTTATCATGCATTCATTCGAATACAATTCAAGCATACTTACTGTCCAGTTCTTGGGTCTTAACATCTGTTTTGCCATCTATTCATTGAGCCAAAGCTCGATATACTCACCGTCCAAGTATTTGGGACTTTGCCTTCATCTGTCATGCAATTCATCGCACAGCGTACAAGCATACAATTCATTTAGCTACAACAGTTTACGTTCAGGTGATTAATTATCTTTCATTATCTTTCCAAATTCCATGCAAGGTATTATTGAACAACTTAACAAGAAACATAGCATACTCATCCTTATTTTAAGCGTGAAGCTAAAGGATCTTTGAAGGGTTCAACACTACTCACCTAGGACGATTTCCGCCATGATCGCATAGCCTTCCAAGCGATCCTTCGTATAATCCCAAGTCCAACAAGGCTTCATCGAACCAACCATCCATCATAAGGCATCTAGCGGGTCGGGACACTACAATATATACCACTCAGAAAAAGTTTCGTCCTCGAAACTTAAAACAAAACTCATCCCCAAAACTTCAACCAACTTTTCATGAAACTTCTCAACGATCAACTTGCACCATTTAATATTTCTCTGTAATCTCTCGAATGATTTCAAGTAATGTACCGTCTCGATATAGCATCCCAATTGATCCAAAATAGTTTACCATCTTTGATCTTTCCTCTGACACTCGTGCAAATCCTTAGCACAGATAATCCCCGTGGCTTCATTTGAATTCAACATACCACTTAGTTGGAATTATACACATATTTTAGGCGTCCTCGAAATACATGCACTTCAGCCAAGTTCAGTGATAAAGAAAACGAACGAGCTACGGTGTACCTTCCTTTTCCGAACATCAGTAATTCTTTTGAGCATCTCGTATAATCCCACTTGTTTATTCAATATCCCAACTAACTAATAACACAATAGATGTTGCCAAATCCAACTCGATAAATTTTCCACAATCGATCCCAACATTTTCCAAAGTATTCAGACTTAGATATAACAAGTATTCCTTTCAAGTTCATTGTCATCCATGCCACCAAAGTTGATAAATCCTATTGCCATATTTCATTTTGATACCCCGATTTTTGTTGATCAAATCTTGTACTCATTATCGTTCGCATCCATACACTTTGTTTGCAACTCGTAACTTTTCGATCATAATCCATCCATCAAATTGTACCATCATTCCATTCTAGTAACATTTCTCGCTGTACTCCAACATTTTCTCGTATTGATCAAGCCAACATATTATCCTCTCGCATAAGCAACTCTTATATTCTAGCAATATTAATTCCGAGGGTCATTCCTATTCACCGTCGCTCTCGCCGATCTCGGCTACGTGCACTATTCAATTCCGTCGTTACATTTATCCTCAATTCTGATCCGATTAATGAAATTATCCCGACTGTATTAAGGCACTACCATTAATTTTCGCAACTCAATATCAATCAACCAAATCCAACAAGTTCTAACAATTTTCAGCATTCCAACAAAGGCAACTCAATTTCTGACGTTCCAACAAGGCACTCAAATTTTCGAAACCAACATGGTCCGTCATCCCATCCAATATTATAACATCAAATTTCCCAATATCCATTCCATTCCGAAGCCTGCCTTCCAACATATCTTACTCATCCAACTATACTCACGCAACATCAATAAGGATATCCTACGGTTTTCCAACAGTCAACTTAGCATTCAGTCGAGTCTCTATGGTCAGCTAATCTAAGCTAAACCAAACATTCAGCTAGCTCAAATGAGATGAGTAGCTATCAGGAACATACTTATCTCTTATCTTAGAGGTAACCAATTCTCATCATATGGCAACTCTATGGTCTGACCAACTTAGGGACATGGGACACCACCCCAATCTGAAACTTAAGCAAACAACTAACATTCTAGGCAACCAACCGATACTCTAGGCAACCAACCGACATTCTAAGCAACCAACCAACATTCTAGGCAACCAACCAACACTCTAGGCAACCAACCGACATTCTAAGCAACCAACCAACATTCTAGGGTCAAGTCTTTCTATCCATACAAATACTCGGGTCATACCCAACGAAGTCTCATTCTAGACTTACCCGCAACCGACCAATTCTATCCGACAATTCTATCCAACAATCCTTATAGGTCAATCCCGAAGCTATCATATAAAACTTATCAATCGAATATCCAAACTTTCAATTTCCACTTGCATAGACATAGCATCACTTGTTCAATCCGACTTGTATCCTCACATCGTCCTCAAATTGTCTATTCAATCGGGTCAACTATTCCGAGTCATTATCCAATATTGCTATCTCAATAGTTTATCACTTATGATCTCTTTCCTACGGTCTCTTCGCAACATATTCGTTTTCCACATTCTTACATCATCGATACGGTCTGTACTCTCTTAACCAACAAATAAGGCAACTATATAATCATATTTCTTCCGAGGCATCAATTATAATTTTTCTAGCACCAACACGGTCATCTCTTAGTAATTCACATTAACCATCAATATTCGTTTTGCATCATCTCCTTGTGATTCAATAAGAAGATTTATTATTCATGCACCGATCCAATCTCTATAGCACCAATCATCTAACATTCGTACTTCGGTCATCCAATTGAATATGACATAACTTAATTAGCTAAGTCATAATCCAGTAATTCTATATTCCACCAAACTTGTTATTCCTGCGACAACATCATCTACCGACATGGTCTATTACATATCGCTGTACCTCGATACTTATTTGTATCCTAGCCATTCGACTCACATAAGGAACATATACTCTTTCATGTATCAAGGGACAAGTACTCATTCTCTATGCCTCAAAATAGTCAAGGGTCATAACTTGTTAATTTGGGACACATCAATTTCTTTCAAGCACACTGTACCACGTGCTAAGATCATCTATTCCTCAATCCCATTCTCAATCTTTTCGATCGTCGGTGCAACTCTCTGCATCTTCTAATTCATTCGCAACATTCCGATAAGCGTCTAACATCACTATTGATTCTGCCAATATCCAACATGCAATTTCTTTTACTCAATTCCGACATCATTTTATATTCGGTCTATTTTATTCTCCCAAATCTTTCAGTAGCAACACCACACCCTCGTTACCAAGCCTATAATTCTTTTACCCAACTGATCCAAGTCTTCGCCTGAATCTGAAATTCGTTTCCTTCCCAACCAAGGCATTCATTTCATGTTCTCAATTCTCTTATTATCCAACATAATGCTAACCATCCAGGTCTAGCGATGGTTCATCCGAACACATCAAAATCTCGTAATGGGTCATCCGAACTTAATCATCAAGGAACACGCCTAGCCAACATGTATCAATCGTAATCTTAGCTACGATTCGATACCACCCAATACCTTATAGGTAAAGCAATCACAAAATCATAAACACATCAAGGGTCAAGGGACATCTTATCACAACGAGGGTATATATAATATACCACTCAGAGCTCAAGCCATTCCGACACAATATTCCCTCGCATCAACCAACGTCCAATATGGACAATCCATCCCGTCGTGGTTATGCTGACCACAAATATCGACTCATGATTCTATCGATTCCCATTCACTGAAATCCATGCACATTCTGTTCCAACATACCAAGCCATCACCCACGGTCGATTGCTGCATAACAATCGACTCCATGAATCCCACACATAAGACATCCAGCATATCTCACAAACTTATTATCACATCGCATCATTGTTATTCTTTTTGGTATCTTTTAGAAATTCAACAAAGCACGCATATCACAACCCACATATTTAGACTTATTATATGGAACACCTAGTGAGCAACTAGAAGGATCAACGGACTTTCAGTCAAGGGAACAACTTAGAATAGTTTGGAAGCAACACGGAATAATCGCAGAAGCACTATGAGTCATCATAGAGGCAACTTTGATTTCATCGCGGAAGCAACTTTGAGTATTCGTGGAAGCAACTTTGATTCACCGCAGGAGCAACTTTGAATAATCGCAGAAACAATCTTTGAATCATCACGAAAGCAGCTTAGAATCATCTTAGTAGCAAATTGATTTGAAACAAATCAAATAGGAATCCAAGGACGTAAAGCCGTGCTTTGATACCATTATGTCACGCTCTAATCCCGGAGGATCGAAAAGTAGCCACTGGGCATGATGCCGTACAAGTCTAGATTGCACTTGTACAAGGCAAAACCATTACAGTTTCTGGCATTTCTCAGAAAACATCGATAACACAACAAAACCAAGTAGATAAATTAAAGTCACACAAGATATGAAGAATGTATCACTTTATTGATAATCATAATAGATTACAAGACTTACAGCGGAATACAGAGTTTACAATTGATTATAAGACTCTTGAATGACCAACTGAATGTATACACTTGCCCTTTAGGCTATAATGAATATATCGACTTCTTTACAATGAACTTGCCAATTTGGCTACAATCTCACTGGTACAACTGAGTTCCACTGTTCCATACATTATGTCCCGTATAGTAGAAGATAACGTCTTAAAAGAAGAGCTTCTGCACACCCATCCGATTCATCGATGCCAAGCACTGATTCACAGGATTTCCCCCAAGCAAACACCTGTAATATTGCCCACAACGTGGGTCAGTACATTATCAATGTACTGGCGAGCAGTGCTGGCCCAACTCACCTAAGAAGACAATACTAAGTAATCATGTTACAGAACATTATTAACAGTGGTCTTTCTCGTTGCCTTAGGGTCAATTTCATGTTATAGCCGACAAGAAGTAAAGCATGCAAAACACATAGCCAACATAATTAAAAGCATGCAGTTATCACCCTTTGGTGATTCTTACCCACGGTCGTGTAGCCATCCCTATACATTTATAATACTTACTCTGCCTGCACAAGACATTGTTAGGGACAATATCATGATTCAATATAAATATCAACGTTCAGGTGATTCTTACCAACAGCCGACATCCTTCCCTGTATTTGAGTAATAACTTACTCAGCCTGCATAAGACATCATTAGCACTTGACCTATCTATATGAAGGTCACTGGCGACACGCCATCCTGGACCGACTTACAGGTATACAGCGCCCTTGCCAGTGCAGGTAGCTAGCCCCACTGCAAGTCCTGTATACCGTGCTACTACTTCAGTACTGCTACTACTTCAGCATTGGTTTCTCCCAGGACGAACCGGGTTCCATGGCCCAGGAATACCGTTCGAGAAACCACCTTGTCGACAAGTTGTCCATGACCATGCAACTATATGCAACTTATCTAAGAAGAAAACATATAATGCATGATAAGGAAAACTAAGTAATTCAGCCACCATTCTCATTCATATTGCCATCTAGCCATCTTGCCATCCTTCCATCTTTTCAGGATCTTGGCGTAATAAACATTCTACATCGGCGACATGATAATAGAATATTGTTACCCAATCCCTTTTTGCCACATCTTTGATACCATACATCTTTCCAACCAAACTCAGTGTACTCACCGCCCAATTCCTGGGACTTGGCATCTGTTTATCATGCATTCATTCGAATACAATTCAAGCATACTTACTGCCCAGTTCTTGGATCTTAACATCTGTTTTGCCATCTATTCATTGAGCCAAAGCTCGATATACTCACCGCCCAAGTATTTAGGACTTTGCCTTCATTTGTCATATAATTCATCGCATAGTGTACAAGCATACAATTCATTTAGCCACAACAATTTACGTTCAGGTGATTAATTATCTTTCATTATCTTTCCAAATTCTATGCAAGGTGTTATTGAACAACTTAACAAGAAACATAGCATACTCATCCTTATTTTAAGCGTGAAGCTAAAGGATCTTTGAAGGGTTCAACACTACTCACCTAGGACGATTCCTGCCACGATCGCATAGCCTTCCAAGCGATCCTTCGCATAATCCTAAGTCCAACAAGGCTTTATCGAACCAACCATCCATCATAAGGCATCTAGCGGGTCGGGGCACTACATACTCCTCCAGCACTCTCGATGACTATTCCTGGGGTCACTGCGGGTGCTCTTTCTGTAGTGCCGGGGGCTACGACGGGAGCTGTCGGGGGCGTTCCTCCTCCTCAGCAGGGGACTCCTCCGCCGGTGGTGGGAGCTGTTCTTCCGTTGCCTCCTCTGCCCACAGACATAGTACAGATGCTAGCATTCTTTCAGCAGGTGCTGGAGTCCCAGCGGGCCCAGCACGAGGCACAGATGAGATAGACTGAGGCCATGTGCCAGGGCATGGAGGATGCCCATAGGTTGGCCCTGGCTACGGTGGAGCGTAGGGCTCCACAGCGGGAGGCGCAGCAGCATAAGTCCGGAGACATCCAGGCTTTCAAGAAGATGGGTCCGAGGGATTTCAGAGGGACCGAGGGCATTGTTTATGCTGATGCTTAGCTCGAGGATATCGAGCGTCAGATGAGGGCCTCCCGCCTGGCAGACGACCTGAAGGTCGAGGCGGTTGGCTTGCAGTTATTAGATGTTGCCCGGACATGGTTTCGGAACGAGCTGGCTCTTGCAGGAGAGGGCCACACTTGAGCTGAGTTTCGGGCCCTGTTCAGAGAGAAGTTCTTTTTTCCCATAAATATGATCGGCCTAGTACGGCAGTTTCAGAACCTGCAGCAGGGCAGTATGACTATGGAAGAGTATGCGGCAGAGTTCGGCCGGCTGAGCCGATACGTCGAGTACATGGTGAGCGACCCAGTGATCCGAGCAGAGCGCTTCCGGGAGGGATTGACATGGGATATCAAGATCCTGATCCCTTCCTTCTATACGACATATACAGAGGTCTATGTGGAGGCTCGGAAGGTGGAGAGAGAGTGGGGCTTGAAGCCGAAGAGGGATCGTGAGTTATTTTCGGGGGCCAGTAGCAGCGCGAGGGCTGCTAAGTGCCCTCAGCTTCAGCATCAGTGTTTTCCATAAATAAATTCACTTTATTTATTTTATATCTGAGAAAATTACAACTGTAGGAATCTAATCTAGAAGACGATTACTTTATCCCTTGGACGATGCGATGAAGAAAACTCGAACTTCGAAGAACTTGGACAGCAACTGGGCAATCTCTCTGTTCTCTCTGAAAAATGACCTCCCTTCATGAAGGTGAAGAAACTCTCTTTTATAGAGTTCTGGATAACTGTCCTGAACCATACGCTCAGGTAGTTACTTGACGTGTGCAAAACTGCAGGGTCGCGTTGCAAATTCTGACGAAGACACGTTGGCGTGCGGTTGAGAGTAGTGGAGCACATTCAGGAGAGATTGATGGCATGAAGGCCACATTGCATAACTTCTGAATAAATGGGTAACTGAGTACAGGACACGTGAGAACGTGTGTTAACTGTACGTTGAAAATCATCCTGGATACAACTGCTGTAGAGTCATACGCTAGCTTTTGAAGAGGAGTCATACGCTGATTTGGACAGCGTAGTGCCATAGAAAATCCATATGCTCACTTTATGGGCAAGGAATCATGTGAGGTCCATACGCTCACTTGGCTGGGTGAAGAAGGAGTCATGTGAGGTCGATACGCTCACTGGAGAAGTGGCCACGTGGCTATCATCAATCATCTTTGGTACACCATATCTTCCTATAACTGATAAAATCTTCTCGAGCGTCGTGACTGCGGATTTGACGGCTGACAGACTGTCAAAATTGACAGTAATGATGGCTTTTGTATTTATGAAGGCTGCTGAGTTGTCCTCGTAAAAGACAAAACCGACTCTTCGAAAACCTATACGACGGTTACTTTTCTCGTGACAGCTGTCTTTGCACGAAAGATGAAGTGTCAGATTCATTCCTCATTTAAACATATGCTGTGCTGTCACTTCAGTAAATAATAAAATATTTACTGAGCGTATGGTTTTTGAATGAGCGTACAACTCTGAACTGAACGTATGGCTCTTAACTGAGCGTATAGCCTTGAGCGTATGACTTCTGTTTGAGCGTATGGCTTCAACTGACATCTGTCTTTAAGCGTATGGATGAAAATGACAGCGTGTCATAATTTTCCACATCCTACAAGACCCCCTTCAAAGTTTTCGAACTTTATGAGTTTCAAAAGTTCGAAATTACTTTGAACAGAAAGTGGGAATGAGTCCTGACACGCTGGCATTAAGTTCATTAAATGTCATGATGACTCTTTATTTTTCGAGATTGATTGAATCTGATGGAAGAATATGAACAGCCAGCAAGCTCTATTATATAAACCGAAAGAATTCAATTTTTGACTTTCATCTTTTGAAACCATGACTCCAAAGGAAGCCACTGAAGAAGAAGCACGTAAGTTGGGATTCTGTTCCCATGGTGACCCCACTTTTGGGGGCCAAGAACCCGAACCTGTCGTCATCGAGCTCAAGGACGACCCTACGCATTTAGCTAAGAATTTCTTGGGCTACTTTGGTCTGGACGGCTCCTCTTCTTTTGATGGACAGAGCCTCGCAGAGAAGCGTAAAATGTTCGTTGCTCTGTTACACCGCATGGGGGTCCAAAGCGTAGAAGAGTTAGGCGTCAAGCTTAGTCGCTCTGGAAAATAGAGCGTGACTTTATTGCACTCCTTTCCTTTTCCTCCCCCTCTTTTTTTTGTAAGGCCATCAGTGCCTTAATGAAAAATGAATATTCAAGAATCCTCTATTTAGTCCAAATCTGTGTTGAAAACCAACGTGCACCGATGAATAACTGTAGAATACGCCGTCTTCCAAGTTGTAAGTTACGCTAGATAGCGTATGCCAATGAAATAGCGTATATTACGCTATTTTCCAATGTTTTGTGAATTCCGCTGAATAGCGTATGTTACGCTATAAATTACGTTGTCCTTTAACGTTGTGAATTACGCTAAATAACGTACGCTAATGAATTTGTTCAATTAAAGAATGCCATCTACCCAAAACAGTCAATGAGGCTGACTGGTCTAGTAAATCCAGAGAACACTAGATGGACTGCTCTAGTGAGATGGATTTTGCGGAACTTCGGTGCACAGTTGAAGGCGATAGGTTTATATGATGCCATTAAGTGTACTGCTTATGGTTTCAAACCAAACCCGGATCTGTTTTTGGCATTAGCGGAGAGATATAACTATCGGACTGGCACCTTCATGACCCCAAAGGGCGAGATAGGATTCGCCCTTCATGAAATGGCATATATATCTCAGCTACCCACGGCAGATTTGCCATATGAAGAATATATCCCTTTTGTTGACGAAATGAATAAGATTTCTGCAGCCAACCCACTAATTCTTTATGTATTTGAAGAATTAATGTGTCATTACAGCATCTGTAAAACTTTTTATAAGGGACAAGGTGGAGAGGGGGACTCCAATTGCTATTCTTCGAAGTGGATGGCTTATTTGTTTCAAGGCCGCACTGACGAAGTCCAAAAGAAGAAAAAGACCGAGCAGTATGTCGGAAAATTCAAGCCCTTGAGTCAAGCCGAGATTAACAGATTAATCCGGGAGACTAATCATGATGACATTATCGTCGAAGAAGACATCAACAGCTACAAGGCCGGTGATAGATTAGAAACCTATATTAAGCAGGGTAGCCGAGAATTGTCCGATGAAGGTCATCTGGCCGGTTTCATATCTCTTTGGCTGAGGAAATTCATAGTTCCTGGCACCTGTTCGGCAGACAGGATGCACAGAGGAGTCGTCTTCGCAGCAGTCCGTCTGGTTTTTGGGTATAAAATGGATCTATTAACGGCAATGACCTGCCGTCTGAATGCCGGATTAAGGGCATACACAGATAGGATGTTCGAATTGGCACGGAAGAGCTTGACGTCCTTTCCCCGGGTAGAAATGCCCTTTACATACTTGTTTGGATGGCTGCTTCTTCATTTTGAATCTCTGATGAGTGCTGGGATGGCTAGGCCAGATGACACTTTCCTTGAAAGGTACAAGCACATACCGAAATGGAGATATGATACTTTAACTGATTGCAGAACCATCTTGAACAGGGGAGAACTCTGGAGCTTCGCTTGTGTTCCTCCCCCTATTGGTTATGAGACCATGCCCGGGAGATTGATTGACGGCGTTGGTGCTAATGAGTTGGATGATGTCCAACATGAATGGCTAAAGAGAATCAGGCCATCTCATTTAATTTGCCACCGTGACAACATCACATATATAGAGCCATATCTTCTGAGCAGATTTGCTCGTCAATTTGGTTACGATCAGTTGCATGTGGGCAATGCAACGACGTGTTTTGCTCATCAAGGCGGGTTGGTTGATGGTGCCAGAGCTTGGCTATATTACATTGCCAAAGGTACAGGGGCTACCTTTTCTATGCCAGATCCGGTCAACTATCGGAGAGGAGCTAAGATATTGGCATCCTATGCCAGATTTTATGTATCAGCTAATACCTTTGATGAAAAATTTAGCATCTTAGGTAAAAGCTTTATTCATGTTGAAAAGAAATCAACTAAATCCGCCTTGCCTAGGGATTGTCACGACAAAGAAGATCCTCTGGCCACCGATGAAGTTGATGATGATGTTTTGGAAACTTTCTTCTCTGATGACCTTCATCAACCATTGCATGTGCCTATCGGGAGTGCTGAAGAAAGTATATCTGTTGATAATACACCGAAGAGGAAGAGGAGTAAAGGTACTGCGGGTCCTGCCGCAAAAAGAGCTACTCGAGCAGAGACTCGAAGTCGCGGAGGAATTTCTATTCCCAGGAATTCTCCTGTTTCTGAACGAGCCAGAAATATTGATGAAACAGGTAGTGATCCATTAGACACTTATCCTACTGTTCCTTTAACCAGAAGAATAGGAAGGAAAGTAATAGTTTCAAAAACTAAATCCGTAATTTGTCTGGATGCAGAGAGTCCCACAGATCGTGCTATGCGATTGGCTGCAGAAAAGCAAGCTACTTTTGATTTCTCCGTAAAGATAGAAGAAGAAGATATTCCTGAAACTGCTGGGTCTTCTAGACATTTTGATGTAGGCTCAGTTCCACCAATAGCCGATGATGCGCAGGAAATTAGTCAACTTGCGGTAGAGGCCGAGCATCAGACTGAAACGGCTAATGACTTACTGATTTCGGGAGAATCAGTGAAGGAAGCCACTCCTCTCAATCCAATTGTTGAAGCTTCAGAGAGCGAACAAGTTGACTATGAACCGTCGTCTCATTCTTCTGGAGAAGAAGACATGGAGATAGACGGTGAATCATTGTCTAAAATACCAATAGATGCACTGAAGACCATTGGTCAACACTCTGGGTTGACACCAGAGCCGGAAAGGCATTTGGAAATTGAAGTTCAAATTCCGAGTACTTCTGGGGTGGGAAGAAGTGAAATAAATCCCATGTCAGAAAGTACTCTGAACAGACTAAGAGCCGGATTGAATGATCCGAAGGAGACTGAATATGAACCAACTCCAGGTAATATTTTATTCATCAAAGTTTTGTCTTGTCTCTGCTTTATTATCTTTTGGTTTTGATCATGCTTCTTTTATTTCAACAGCTGTAGGAACTGCACCGGCTATGAGTTCTACTCAAGCCCCACTTGTTCAAACTGAGGTGGGTGAGGGGGGTTCCCATCTGCCGAGTTCTCCAAAGGCACTAACTTCAGCTCCAAGAATAGAAGCTCCTCCTGCTCCTTCCCCTATTATTGCAGCGACTCCCAGTTTTGACACAGGGATAGCCAAAGTCATGGGGATGTATTCAGATATTATTTATACATATCTGGATACATATTCGAGGCGACTCATGAAAGATGAGACTATGCCCTTTTCGAGTCTTCGAGAGGCGACTAGTTTCCCATGTTCAGCCTTGAGACAATCTGGTTATGAGGCTCAATGTGTCTTCTTTGAATATCTCTTGAATGATTTAGAAGCCAACATCCAAAAATATTGGGAGATTAAGAAGGAGGATGTTGAGTCTCTGACTGCAGCTGAAATTTCTCAATTGGAGAGCGAAGCTCAAGCTCAACATATTGCTCTGACAGAATTCCTCATTCAGTCTTCTAAGGAATTAATGGCAAAAGACGAAGAGATGTTAAATACTCGTCAGAATATGGAGCGTTTAGAGAAAGATGAATCGTCAAGGGCTGAAGATCTTAGAAAGTTGAGGGAAGAGCTAGCTCGTCTCCAAAAACAAATTGCCTCCGTGGAAGAAGAACGATCAAAGATTGCAGCTGATCGTCAATCTGAAGCTGAACGTTATCAATCTTTACAGGAAGAGCGGGAACAGATGCAAACCCATCAGATTGAAGAGACCAACCGCCGAAGTTCTATTGTTGCGGAATATGATCAACGGATGATTGTATCTGAAACAGCAGAGCGTCTCAAGAAAGCCCATGATGAGAAGATGAATAATGTAATTGTTCATATTCAGGAGATAATCGCTCCTCCTAAATAGATTTTTTTTACATTTATCATATATTGAAGTCTTGATACCATTTGTAATCAATGTTCTGAGTTTGATTGAAATGAATATCTTTATTTGACTTCAATTTTGTGGATGATATTTTTGTAGAAAACATGTTTAGAGGTAAATGATACATGACATATTTCAGTAGAATAGAATATACAAATAAACTTTGTAACTCTATCATGATATTAAACCAAAGGTAATTTTAGTTTAATACTGGTGAGAGAAAACAGAATTCAGATATAAAGATATCTTTGGATTCTATTTTCCATGATCTTTGAACTTGAAAATCAAAAGACTAAATATCATTTTTATATGATAGAAAATATGATACATACTGAGATAGAAAATTCAGAGGTGATATGGACATGATTTTCTATACAAGATCTTTATTAAATCCACTGGGAATCTAATAAGACAAAATATCAAATTCTCTGGAAAAATGATACATGGTAGAATATCAGTTTCCGCTGGGGATAACGACATCGAAATAGTTTTTGTAGAGAAGAATAAATTTTTGATTTTACACTTGCTGGGGAGTAATAAAAATATTATATATATTGATGAAATTTATACATAATATTTCTTTAAGAATTTGCCATTGATAGGCATCATCGTGACTTTCCCGTCCATAGAGGCAAGCTGATATGCTCCATTAGAGAAGACTTTGTTTACTACGAATGGGCCTTCCCATTTCGCGTCAAATTTGCCTTTGCTCATATGTGTCATGGTCATCGGACGTCTGACAGTAAGGACCAATTCTCCCTTCTGATATGTTCTGACTTTGACTTTCCGATTAAAAGCTTTTGAGATTCGAGCTTGATATAGCTCGATATTTTGTTGCGTATACAATCGCTTTTCATCTAGAGCTTCCAGCTCTTGAAGTCGAAGTCGATCATTATTCTCTGTTGTAAATTCATTGGAGATTGCAACTCTCAAAGAAGGAATTTGTATCTCGAGGGGAAGAATAGCTTCACACCCATATACCAAAGAGAAAGGTGTACATCCGATTGCATTGCGAACTGTGGTACGATAAGCCCATAAACATTCACCAAGCTTCTCACTCCAGTTACGTTTATTGGCAGAAACGAACTTTTTCAAGAGTTTGATGATTGTTTTGTTGAAAGCTTCTGCTAGTCCATTGGCTGCTGGATTATATGCTGTAGAAGCCAGATTATTAATCCGATGATCATCACAGAATCGAGTAAATTTCTGGCTGACGAACTGTGGTCCATTATCATGGATAATACGCCGAGGAACACCAAATCGATAGATGACATGATGTTTGACAAAGTTGATAACATTAGAAGTCTTGACTTCAGATAACGGGATTGCTTCAGCCCATTTAGAAAAGTAATCAGTTATTGCTAGAATAAACCGATGTCCTTTTGATGATGGTGGATTGACAGGACCGATGGCGTCCATGCCCCAAGCTTCAAAGGGCCATGATGCCGCTGTTGGGTGTAAGAACTCCGATGGTTGATGGATAAAGTCTGGATGAATTTGACAGGCTTTACATTTCCGAGCATATTGAATGGTATCAGCTACCATCGTGGGCCAATAATAACCCATACGTCGGATACGATCTTGAAGTTTTGGACCTGGCTGGTGAGCTCCGCAGACGCCATCATGTGCTTTACGGATTATCTGTTGTGCTTCTTCACCAGCGATGCATCGAAGGAGAAGACCATCATAGGCTCGACGATATAGTGTCTTCGTAGTATGATTATAATAGAATCTGAGAGACCGGCGCCAGATAGATGCTGCTTCACTCGGGTTATCAGGAAGTATGTCATACAACACAAAGTCCAGAAACGGACGTCTCCAGTCTTCAGTTACGGTGTCTATTTTGTTAGAAAAGACATATTCCATAGTAGAATCGGAAGAAGACAAGGACACTTTGTCAAACTTTAATTCAGCATCAAAGTTGAGAGAATCTTCGTCTGGATTATGGGGAAAAGCCAAAGCCAGATTATTTTCAACGCAGAATAGTTCTCGGTTATAAACCACTATCACTTGCTGACGTCTGATTGGTATGGCTAATACAGCAGCAAGATTAGCCAAAGCATCAGCTTCTGCATTATAGGCTCGTCGAACATGTTCAATAAAGAAACCTTCAAAGGAGGAGGCCATAGAGAGTGCTGTTCGATGATAAGGTATCAAATCTTGATGATGAACTTCATACGTTCCTCTGATCTGATTGATGATAAGCTTAGAGTCTCCATAAACTTCTAAATATTGAACATCCAGATGTTTAGCGAGTTGAAGACCAATGAGCAACGCATTGTATTCTGCAACATTATTTGAACATGATTGATCCAGAGAATAAGCCCTCTGAATAGTTAATCCCTCTGGGGATACAAGAACAATTCCAACTTCGGCGACAATATCGCCGTTAGGACCTATTCTAGATGCTCCATCAAAGAATAGACGCCAGGTAGGAACTTCCTCAGAAACCATATTTGAATCCAGAACTTCATCGGGAATCTCATCATATAATTTAGAATCTTCTGGGACTGCATGAGCTGCTAGAAAATCAGCAAGAGCCTGTCCTTTAACCGACTTCTGAGGAATATAATGCATGTCATATTGGGCTAACAAGATTCCCCAATTAGCAAGTCTAGAGTTGAGAATACCGGGTTTCTTCATCATAATCCTGAGTGGATTCACTCTGGAAATGACGTGAATCGTCTGACCGATAATATAATGTCGTATTTTCTGAACAGCAAACATTAATGCTAGGCATTCTTTCTCGATTGGAGAATAACGCGGTTCAGCGCCTGTCATTGTGCGACTGAGATAATAAATGGCCTGTTCATGACCATCTTTATTTTTCTGGGCGAGTAATGCACCAAGAGAATGATCCATAGCTCGAACATATAGGAGAAATGGTATTCCCGAGACGGGAGGTACCAAAACTGGAGGGTTCATGAGGTATTGTTTGATGTCGTCAAATGCTTTTTGACATTCTTCGTTCCAGATGAAAGATACACCTTTCTTCAGAAGTTTGTGGAATGGTCTGCAGCGTCCTGATAAGTTGGAAATGAATCTCCTGATATAAGCAATCCTTCCTTGAAATCCTCGTAGCTCTTTTAAGGTGCGTGGAGGACGCATCTCTTGGATGGCTTTGATCTTCTTGGGATCCACGTATATACCTTTAGCGGTAATGACGAAGCCAAGAAATTTGCCACTAGAGACGCCTAGGAAGGACTTAGTAGGGTTCATTTTAAGTTGATGCTGACGCATTAAATCAAATATAGTCTTCAAATCTTGGATATGATCCTCCTTTCGTCGACTTTTGACTGCAATATCATCAACATAGCATTCGACTATTTTCCGGAGATGTTCACGGAATATAGTGCTCATTGCTCGTTGATATGTTGCTCCTGCATTTTTGAGACCAAACGGCATCACTGTATAACAATATGTACCGATCGGTGTTCTGAAAGAAGTATGTCTCTCGTCATCTGGAAACATCTTGATTTGATTATACCCCGAATACCCATCCATGAATGACATTCGTTCGAAACCACATGTGTTATCAATCATTATATCTGTAATTGGAAGAGGAAACTCGTCTTTAGGACAAGCAGCATTGAGATCACGAAAGTCTATACAGACTCGGATCTTGCCGGTCTTCTTGAGGACATGAACGATGTTAGCCACCCATTCAGGATGTTGTCCCTTTCTGATAAATCCGAAAGCCATAAGCTTGTTGACTTCAGCTTCAATTGCATCCATAATGTCTGGACGAAATCGTCGCTGTTGCTGTTTGACCGGTTTAGCATTTGGCATAATATTAAGCTTGTGCATTGCGATCTTCGGATCTAGTCCTGGCATATCCTCGTAGCTCCAGGCGAAGACATCGATGTAATCACGAATAAGCTTGATCATATCTTGCTTATCTGTTTCTGAAAGACTCTCACTGATGAATATTGGTTTAGGGGAACCTTCTTCACCAACATCAATTTGGATCAGTTTATCTTCAGTAGGAGGTTCCCTCTGTTCGAACCTGAATTCCCATTGATTATCTAATCTTTGAGCCCATTGTTCTGATTCAGGTGATATTTCAAAATCATCCTCATCTTCACCATTTTCTTGTGGGCCATCAACAGAGACCATATTGATGGATAGAATAGAGCGATGAAGATCGCCAACACTCGTATTAGAATCCCAAGAAAGGGAATCAGAAGACTCAGATCGTTCATCTTCAGATTGTTCGTCTTTATTGAATTTTGACTCTTCATGAACTATGTTGATAAAAGGGGTGGGAGCAATGTAACCTAAACCACATTTTGTCCTTCCGTATTTTAATGGAGGAATTCGAACAGGCATTCTTCTTCCTTTTCCATTAAGACTGGTTCTGAAATCATAACCCATATTCTTGATGATATTTTTGGATTGCTGACTGTAGCGACGTAGCTGTAATCTTTCAGTATCGTCATTTATATCATCCTCCTCCAGATTAGGAGGATTCTGAGGTCCTTTGTAGAAAAATATTGGATTTTCTCCCTTCTTTCGACTGGGGACCACAAAGTATGATTTCTGTATAGAGGCTAATGATACGTCTGTATGAAGAGCTTGAACAACCCCTATAGTTAGTGGCTCTAAGCTATCTAGCAATTGTAAATAACTTTGTACATAACTACAAACATCAATATACTGCAAAGGAGATGCTTTATTAATACTAGATGCTGTATTTACAACAGAAGGCTGAGCCTTATCAGACTTAGTCAGATTAATGACAAAGGGGGAAGAAGAAGAACAGTTAGAATTTTTGTTTCGATTAAGATCGATAACAAAAGGCTCAGAAGAGGTGAGCTCCCTTGAAGAAGACCGTGGATAAGTAATGCGTCCACTGACTGGAATGACTAGAGTATCTGATCTAGCCTGAGAAGATGGAGGGGGAGTGATGCGTCCACTGACAGGAATGATCAGCGAACTTTATGAAGCTTGAGAAGATGGTACAGTAGTGCGTCCACTGACAGGAATTATCAGTGAGCCTTGGGCAGATGATGAAGTAGTACGTCCACTGACCGGAATTATCAGTGAGCCTTCTTCAGATGTTTTAACAGACTGTGGAGGAGTAATACGCCCTTTTACAGGAATAATAAAGGTGTCAACTTTGGATGTCTCATCTTCATTATCCATAGCTTGCAAGACTTTCGAGTATTCATCTTTGTACATACGAGCGTCATTGAAGTAAGCTTCGACTCCTTTGAATGGATAAAGATCTGCCACTTCTTTTTGAACCTCTCCATTATCATCAACATATTTGAAGTACTGATGAAGAGTTGAAGGAACAATATTATGTTCATGCAAGAAAGGTCTCCCCAATAGAGCATTGTACGAGCAACCATGATTGTCGATGATGTAAAAAGTAACCTTAGTACGAAGATCGCCTATTTGAAATTTAAGGCGAATCTTGCCTAAAGGCTCACTTTTTCCTTGATTGAATCCCAAGATGGTAGTGATAGTGCTGGAAAGACTATGCACAGGTATCTTCAATGCATCTAACATAGCCTTTGGCATAATACTGAGAGCGGATCCTAGATCAATCAGTAAACGATCAACCTTCATAGAATCAATATATCCTATATGATATAAAGGACGATCATGTCGATTATCCTCTAGCAGCATATCGTCCTGCGTAAAGGTAATGTTTGGAATAAATTCCAATACATTATGGCAGTGAGAGACAGGTTCTGTTTCCAACTTCTTGAGGAGAGTTAAGCAAGTTTCTGCTTGTAACAGTACTTCACTCAAAGTTTCTCGAGTCTCTTTAGAGAGACGTAAGAGTTCGAAGATTGACAATTTAGCTGGTGTATTGGCTGGTTGAGCCAATATATCAAAATTATAAGGCTTTTCAAGTCCTGTAGGGGATGATTTCTTTAATAGTTTGTCGAAGCGGACTTGTTGTTTGCCCTTGTCAGCTGTTGTTGGTTTAGATGGAACTGTCTCGACAGGAACATTTGAAGGTTCTTCAGTAGAGACTGGTATTGGAGCTGTAGCCGGAGGGACATCAGAGGTTTCTCCAGAAGTGTCAGCATAATCTTTGAGATATATTTTTCCTGACCGAGTTCCAGCATGAACTTCAACTTCAGATTCTGGTTCAGGATCTATCGAAACCATGTTGCAATTCTTCATCTTGCTTTTGGTTCTTTTATGCTTGATGAGAGCTTCGTCCCAGAAGCCGAGACCAACACGAGATTGATTATGTCTCATAGTGAGGGCAAAAGGTGCTCGGAGTCCTTTGCCTGAGTTCAGACCAGGAGCAGTGGCTAGATCATAGCCCATCTTTGCCATTAATTCACGAGATTGTGAACTATATAGATGGAATGCAGGCTTGTACTTATCTTCAAATTGAGGTACAGTTTTTACCTCAGTAGGGAGTGAATTTCCTGCCAAGATGAAAGTAGAGGTTAGATAAAAATCGGGTGTAGTACTAGAAGTCACATTGCATAACTTAATTTTCCCGAGTTTCTTTTTAGATGAAGGAGTCTTCCGAGGAGAAGAGGAAGGTGTCTCAAACTCTGTCTTTAAGTCTGGGTGGATCTACATGATTTCTCCCTTCTTAGTTGTGACAGGAACAAGTCCTTCATTCTGTGCTGGTGGGATATTCACCACCTCGAGAGTTGCTTTGGGAATAGGAACAATCCCACTTTCTACCATTAAAGGAAGGAAATCACCAAACTGCATTGAAATCACATTTGCTGTGACTGTCTTGTCTTTGGGTGTTAGTGTCACAGCTCCTGATTTAATCATCTCCTGGATCTTTCCTTTTAATACATAGCAAGACCGGATTGTGTGACCCAGCATTCTATGGTATGGACAATATTTTGGATGATCTGTTTTATTGGCTTCATCAGGCTTTTTAATTTCTGGCAATTGTATTTTATTACCTTTGAGCAAGCATTAAAAGATACCCTGAACATCGTCATCATCGAAAGAATATTCTTCTTTCGGCCGAGGAGATCTCTGTTGTTGATTTGTTGGAGCTGAAGTAGCTTGGGTAGTCTTTACTTCTTGACTACTGCTTTGGAGATTGACTTCAAGAGCTTCTTTCCTTTTGCGATTGTTGGGTCGAGTACTATTGCTAGCACTCTGATTTGATTCTTTGGGAGCCATTTGTACCCCCAGACCCTTGAAGGTCTCAGCACTGACTTCGGCAGCTTTGGCACTGACGATGAATGAAGGCCAATCTTGGAACTGAGTGGACCCTGTCCACATGCTGATAATTGGTAAGAGGTTCGACTTGCAAGTGTCGATCGTAACAGCATCGGGAGTTCCAAGAGGCATTTTGAGGGCTTCTCTTCTGAATCTCTCAATGAATTCCTCAGTGGTCTCATTATTCTTCTGTTTGATTCTTATGAGGGCCGACATGGTCATATCATTGAGCCTTTCGTAGAATCGTTCAAGGAACATTTGTTTGAAACTGGCAAATAAAGTAATACACCCGTCAGGGAGACTTCTGTACCATTCATAAGCCGTTCCTTTGAGACATCCAACAAACACCCGAGTAAGGAGGGCATCACTTGGTTGCAATTGATCAGTCATTACTTCAAAGTGATTAATAAACTGACTTGGGGAAGTAGTCCCATCAAAGAAGGAGATAGTCGGAGGCTTGTATTTAGGAGGATATGATACTTGCTTCCACTCTATCGGGTAAGGTTGCTTGATACCTAACCTTTGTAAACCATCCTTCTGTTTGAATGCCTCAAACTGAGTTTTGAGATTCTTTAACTCTTCTGTAACAATTACAGAGGATTGTGGAGTTGTGACTTGTTGAGTGTAATTGGGAGGAGGGACTGCAGCATATGTACCACCCCCAGCTCCAGAGTGACTTGGGGTGGTTTGTACAGGAACATTAGATTGTACCCCCGGAATAGTAGAGGGTTCGGGGTTTGGAACAACAGGGATATTCAATACCACTGGTGGTGCTGTCTGTTGTTGAGCCTGCATTAGAGTATGCATAGCACTCAATGTATCTGCCATAGCTCGCAATTGTTGTTCTAAAGAAGAAATCCTCTGTTCATGAGCCTCATTGCTAGTCGAAGGTTCATGATCACTTTCTGCCATGTAAGTGGTAATCATTCGAGGGATAGACGATGAAACAGTTTGCTCTGAATCATCGCTGTAAGAATCAGTATCTTTCCCGGGACTGTTTACAGGAGTTAATGCCAGAAAGTTGGACTCTCCAAGGAAATCTTCCGTGATCTCCGAATTATTACTTGGATGAGAAGAAGAAGAGATTCTGGCCAAGGCTCCGGTCTTGGATCGGGTGCCAAGATAAACACCATCTTCAGAATCTGATATAGCGTCAGACCGGATTCTACCCCCAATATTTCTGGAGGTCATGTTGACAAAAGCATAAAGAGGTTCATCTTCATCTGATGTTGGTTCATATTGGATCCGTTCGAAAACAGACCGTCTTTTCGGTGAACAACAACATTGGATGACAACCCGAGGTTGGAAGTCAACCATGCTTTTCATGGCGAATATGGGCAATGTCATAGCCAGATGGAGTGTCGATTCTCCGTTTGTTTTGTAAATATTCTCGGAGATCTGTAGGGATAGATTGGGAAGTACTGGAAGATAGTTTCTGTGTAGAAACTTGTCTTTTGTTCTTCTGTCTTCTTGGTTCTTGAGTGTATAGAGACCGATTAATTTGAGCCACATAGTTCCTGGCATATTCAACATCAGGGTCTAGTACACTTGTCTCAATTTGATAAGACTTTTTAATACCAGAAGCATAACTGTGGTGATTTTGATTAAGCTTGTTACGAAGATCCGTGGGAGATATGACTTTGGTATCAGTCTTGGATACTTGTAACTTGCCTTTCTCAGATCGAGAAATTTTGAGAGAAGGGAGATGAGTATTATTCCGACTAGGAGTCGGTAATAATCCATCTTTAGAGGAATTAGCCAAAAGGCGTTTTCCTTTGTTTGAGCTAGTAAAAGTACTAGTCAAATTAACTCCAGAGGTAAAGACCTCAGAAGTAGAGGAATCGACTAAAGAGCCTTTCTCCTTGGTTGGCACAAGATGCGCAAGTTGTGGGGGAATCATTTGTAGGTTCTGTGAAAGAGAACCCCCAGTCTGATTTTGAGAATCAGTCAAAGGACTGTATCTGTCAGCATACGCCGACTTCTTGTTAGCATATGTTGGCTTTTGCTTAGCGTACGTTGCCTTCTTGTTGGCATACGCTGGTCTTTGCTCAGTGTACGCTGCCTTCTTGGTAGCATACGCTGGCTTTTGCTTAGCGTACGCTGACTTTACTGCATGCTGCCCTCTGACTGCTGTACGCACAGAGTCATCAATGGCTAAAAAGCCGACTGCTGTCGTAAGAGCAGAAGGAGAAGGGACTTTGACATGTCCAGAGATAGTTTTCCTTGGACACACTGACTTGGTTAAAGAACCAATTTTGTCAGCGTGACTAGGGGAAACCATTGTTGCTGTGTTCAGGGAAGCAGAAGTGTGCTTTGTTGAAGTTGAAGATGTGTTCTTGTCAACGTGAGAAGTGACAGGAACATCTCGGGCTGTCGAAGAAGACTTGGGGACATAGACAGAGCGTCCCGTCTTCTTGGCAGCAGGAAGAGCGGAGGAAGCAGTTCGGCCCTCCTTCGCCTTGAGCATTTCTTCGTAAGCAGATTGGTCGACTTGTACGACCATCGTCTTCTTCGTCGAGCCGATCGACGAAGTATCGCATTGAGTTGTTGCTATCTCGTTGGAGGAGACAGCTTTCCCCAGCAGAGTCGCCAATTTGTTTTCCATAAATAAATTCACTTTATTTATTTTGTATCTGAGAAAATTACAACTGTAGGAATCTAATCTAGAAGACGATTACTTTATCCCTTGGACGATGCGATGAAGAAAACTCGAACTTCGAAGAACTTGGACAGCAACTGGGCAATCTCTCTGTTCTCTCTGAAAAATGACCTCCCTTCATGAAGGTGAAGAAACTCTCTTTTATAGAGTTCTGGATAACTGTCCTGAACCATACGCTCAGGTAGTTACTTGACGTGTGCAAAACTGCAGGGACGCGTGGCAAATTCTGACGAAGACACGTTGGCGTGCGGTTGAGAGTAGTGGAGCACATTCAGGAGAGATTGATGGCATGAAGGCCACATTGCATAACTTCTGAATAAATGGGTAACTGAGTACAGGACACGTGAGAACGTGTGTTGACTGTACGTTGAAAATCATCCTGGATACAACTGCTGTAGAGTCATACGCTAGCTTTTGAAGAGGAGTCATACGCTGATTTGGACAGCGTAGTGCCATAGGAAATCCATATGCTCACTTTATGGGCAAGGAATCATGTGAGGTCCATACGCTCACTTGGCTGGGTGAAGAAAGAGTCATGTGAGGTCGATACGCTCACTGGAGAAGTGGCCACGTGGCTATCATCAATCTTCTTTGGTACACCATATCTTCCCATAACTGACAAAATCTTCTCGAGCGTCGTGACTGCGGATTTGACGGCTGACAGACTGTCAAAACTGACAGTAATGATGGCTTTTGTATTTATGAAGGCTGCTGAGTTGTCCTCGTAAAAGACAAAATCGACTCTTCGAAAACCTATACGATGGTTACTTTTCTCGTGACAGCTGTCTTTGCACAAAAGATGAAGTGTCAGATTCATTCCTCATTTAAACATATGCTGTGCTGTCACTTCAGTAAATAATAAAATATTTACTGAGCGTATGGTTTTTGAATGAGCGTACAACTCTGAACTGAACGCATGGCTCTTAACTGAGCGTATAGCCTTGAGCGTATGACTTCTGTTTGAGCGTATGGCTTCAACTGACATCTGTCTTTAAGCGTATGGATGAAAATGACAGCGTGTCATAATTTTCTACATCCTACAATCAGCCGTTCCAGCATCAGCAGCAGCAGGTGCAGGTCAGAGTACATGTCCAGATGGTTCAGCAGCGTCCGGGGCAGGATGATCCTCCGTACTACTCCTGCAAGAAGCTCGATCACCTCTTTGAGTTCTGCAGGAGGAGGCTGGATTTGTGTCTCTTTTGTGGTGCCGCTGGACATCAGATGCGGGAGTGTCCCAAGAACCCCCGTATTGCTGGAGCAGCTCAGAGGGCACCTGTTCCGAGGGCACCAGCTAGTGTGCCGGTTGTTCAGCAGCTGGGTCCGCTTCCGACCCAGCAACAGCAGTTTATCCAGCACCGCCAGTAGAAGGGTGTTCAGGGTAGATCTTTTGCTATTGTAGCCGAGGAGATGGAGCCTATTGCAGATATTGTCGCAGGTTCTGTTCTGCTCGATTCTTTTCCTGCCTTAGCCTTGTTTGATTCTAGTGCTACGCACAGTTTTGTGTCTGTTTCTTTTGCTCTTAGGCACAATATCATTGATGAGTATCTTGGTAGGACTTGCAAGATTATGACTGGGAATGGCATCATCCTGGTTAATATTGTTTGCAAGGGGCGGAGAGTTTCTTTGAGAGGCCGGGAGCTGAGTGCGTGTTTGCTCGTAATGCCACTTTCGAGTTACGATGTGGTACTCGGTATAGACTGGTTGAGTATGCACCATGCTAGCATAGATTGTAGGGAAGGCAGGATTCTGTTCAGGCCGCCGGGAGAGCCGGAGTTTAAATTCACCAGGGGTGCAGCGTAGCTAGGAGATGGATTCTGCGGAGCATTGTTGGCGGGGCCGGTGTTGCCACATCCACTTATTGCTGAGTTCTTCGATGTCTTTTCCGAAGAGTTGCCTGGGATGCCGCTAGATCGTGATGTTGAGTTTTCTATAGACCTAGTACCGGGCGCCGAGCCTATCTCTCAGCACGTCTATAGAATCAACAACAGTGAGTTAGCGGAGCTGAAGAAACAGGTCGATGAGCTGGAGGACAAGGGCTTTATTCGATCTAGTTCTTCACCTTGGGGCGCGTCAGTTCTTTTCGTCACAAAGAAGGATGGTACGGTACGTATGTGCATTGATTACAGGGCTCTCAACAACCTTACCATCAATAACAAGTATCCTTTGCCAAGATTTATGACTTGTTCGACCAGTTGAGCGGGGCGAGGGTGTTCTCGAAGATTGACTTGCGTACCGGGTACCATCAGCTGAAGGTGAAGCGGGATGACATTCCGAAGACTGTATTTCGGACTCGCTATGGCCAGTATAAGTATACCGTCATGCCGTTTGGGTTGACGAATGCCCCGGCGGTATTCATGAACTTGATGAACAGGGTATTTCATCAGTACCTTGACAAGTTCGTGGTGGTTTTCATTGATGACATTCTCATCTATTCGATGACACCAGAGGAGCACGAGGAGCACCTGAGGATTGTGCTGGACACTCTCAGGAGGGAGCAGCTGTATGGAAAGCTGTCCAAGTACGAGTTCTTCTTGGATCGCGTGGAGTTCCTAGGCCATGTTGTCTCTGGCGAGGGGATTTCAGTGGATCCGAAGAAGATTTTTGCAGTGGAGTCCTGGTCTACGCCGAGCTCAGTAGCAGAGGTTCGGAGTTTTCTGGGTCTGGCAGGTTATTACCGGAGGTTCGTGCAGGATTTTTCCAGGATTGTCCAGCCGATGACCCGACTTACCAGGAAAGACGAGGAGTTTGTTTGGTCCGAGGAGTGCCAGGCCGCCTTTGAGGAGCTGAAGGCGAGGTTGACTACAGCTCCTATCTTGACGCTGCCATCTGGATCTCGTGGTTATACGATCTACAGTGACGCTTCAGGATGGGGTTTGGGTTGTGTACTTCAGCAGTACGTGAAGGTGATTGCCTATGCATCTAGGCAGTTACGTCCTCATGAGAGAAACTACCCTACCCACGATCTGGAGCTGGCAGCGGTCATCTTTGCTTTGAAGCTGTAGAAACACTATCTGTACGGAGAGCGTGTGGAGATTTACACTGACCACAAGAGCTTGAAGTACGTGTTTACCCAGAAGGAGCTGAATATGAGGCAGAGGCGATGGTTAGAGCTGATGAAGGACTTTGATATATCCTTATAGTACCATCCGGGGAAGGCCAACATGGTCGTGGATGCTTTGAGCGGGTATTCCGTGGCCATGTGTTTGACGATGGATCGTCACCTTCTGGCAGTTCTGGAGAGTTTGGGCATAGAGGTGATAGTTCCTAGGTTCGAGGCGCAGATGTGGGGTCTCCAGGTGCAGTCAGAGCTGATGGACAGAGTCAGGGCAGCTCAGTTTGAGGATGAGGCTCTGAGAGTCATCAGGGAGCAGGTCCGGGCAGGACTGTTGGATGAGTTCTCTATAACGGGAGATGGGTCATTGAGGCATGGTACCAGATTGTGCGTGCCGAACGGAGGACTTCGGGAGGAGGTTCTTCAGGAGGCACATCGTTCTCAGTACTCTATGCATCCTGGAGCCAACAAGATGTATAGAGGCTTGAGACAGTATATTTGGTGGTATGGCATGAAATGTGAGGTGGCTCAGTTTATTTCGAGATGCTTGGTGTGCCAGCAGGTGAAAGCCGGGAGGCAGAGACCCGGTGGATTGCTCCAGCCACTACCCATTCCTGAATGGAAGTGGGAGCATATCACTATTGACTTTGTATCTGGGCTTCCGTGCTCTCCAGGAGGGAAGGATGCGATTTGGGTCATTGTTGATCGATTGACCAAATCGGCCCACTTTTTGCCTTTCAAGGTGGGTTTGTCTACGGAGAGGTTGGCCGAGATGTACGTGCGACAGATAGTCCGATTGCACGGGGTTCCAGTAAGTAAAGTCTCGGATCGGGACAGCCGATTCACTTCCCACTTCTGGAGGAGTTTGCAGCTTAGCTTGGGCACATCGCTCAAGTTCAGCACCGCATACCACCCCCAGACAGACGGACAGTCGGAGAGGATCGAGGATATGCTGCGTACCTGTGTCTTGGACTTCGGGGGATGTTGGGAGGACCACCTTCACTTGGTAGAGTTTGCTTACAACAACAGCTACTAAGCCAGTATAGAGATGTCACCTTTTGAGGCTCTATACGGACGGAGGTGCCGTACTCCCTTGTCTTGGGATGATGTCGGCAAGAGGGTTTTGCTTGGCCCTGAGATGGTAGTGGATGCTGCAGAGAAGGTCAGGGTTATCAGAGATAGACTTCGGGTGGCGCAGGATAGGTAGCGGCATTGGGCCGATAGCCACCAGAGGCCGTTGGAGTTTGAGGTATAGTTTAGATTTTTCTAGTATTGAGTCTGATTGTGATTATTTTAAATCAAGCTTTAAGTCTTATATTTTTGTTCTAGGTTGATGATCTTGTGTTCCTACGGATTTCTCTGACGCGTGGCACGATTCATTTTGGGGGCGGCGGGAAGTTTAGTCCGCGATACATCGGACCTTTCCGTATCTTGGACAGGGTCAGTGCAGTGGCTTACCGACTGGAGTTACCGCCCACGCTAGAGGGAGTGCACAACGTGTTCCAAGTGTCGCAGCTGAGACGGTACGTTGTAGATCCCAGTCACGTCTTGGACCACTCCGAGATCGAAGTGGGACCGACACTCAGCTATCTAGAGAAGCCGGTTGAGATCTTAGACCGAAGAGAGAAGGTGCTCCGGAACCAGGTCATTTCCTTGGTTCGCGTTGCATGGGGACACCACTCTCCAGGTGAGTCTACCTAGGAGAGAGATGATGACATGCGGGAGCGATTCCTATATCTCTTCGAGCCTTGAGGTAAAATTCATTCTTTTCCTTCGTTGTTCAATTCATGATAGCTGTGTTAGTTCTCATTCAATTTCGAGGACGAATTTTTTTTAAGGAGGGTAGATTTGTCACCCCCAGTTTTCAAATTAGGGGTATTTTCGTCATTTTCTAAGTTTTATAATTTTTGGGAAATTTATTTGATTTTATATAATTTTAGGGATTTGTTTGATTTAGTTTAAATTTTATCCAATTTGGACTTAAGTTGGAGACCCGGGTAGTTTGGACCCTAGTGGGACCCACATAGTAGCTGGACTTGGCCCATATGCCACCCTAACTAGGCTAGAAACCAATAAACTATACCCCCATGGCTTAACTAGTCATTTAGAGACTAAATTAGTCAATTTGGAGTTGAACCGAAACAAACCGAACCAAACCAAATTCAATTCAAACCGAACCAAATCTAATGGGTTGGGGGCTTAATGGATCTCCACCCAAACCCACCAAGCCCCCTTGGCCGGCCATGAATAGTCCACTCCCCCACTCTCTTTCTTCACTCCTAAGTAATCTCTTTCTCTCCACTTCATTTCTTTTCAAAGTTCTTCTTCCTCCAAGAAAACCAAGTCTAGGTATGCTTTTAAAACCCCCATTTATTTCTCTTTAGCATTTACTCATTCACAATAAATGTAGAGGAGATCATTCTCCACATTTTGACCATAGCTTATTAGGTTTCCCCTAAAATCTAGTTTAAGGATTTATTAGGGGTTTTCTTTATTAGATATATATATATATATATATATATATATATATATATATATATATATATATATATATATATATATATATATATATGTGTGTGTGTGTGTGTGTGTGTGTGTGTGTGTGTGTGTGTGTGTGTGTGTGTGTATTTATATGTATTTGTGTGTAGAGGAGAGTGGTGGTGGTGTTGTCATGAGAGAGTTTGTGTGTGTGAGTGTGTTTGAGTGAGAGTGTGTGTATGTATTTATATATATAGATATGTGTGTGTATGTATTTATATATATATATAGATATGTGTGTGTGTGTATGTATTTATATATATATAGATATGTGTGTGTGTGTGTGTGTATATATATATATATATATATATATATATATATATATATATATATATATATATATATATATATATATATATATATATATATATATATATATATATATATAGGAAGGAGAAGTAGAGGAAGTAGGAGTAGAAGAAGAAGAATAAGAAGGGCAAGTAGCAGCAGTAGCAGCTACTGCAGGAGCAGTAGCAGCTACTGCAGGAGCAGCAACAGCAGCAAAGTGCAGGAGCAGCAGCAGTAGCACAAGCATTAGCATCAGCAGTAGCTCCCAAGCCCCCTATATACCCCCCCTATATATATATATATATATATATATATATATATATATATATGTGTGTGTGTGTGTGTGTGTGTGTGTGTGTGTGTATATATAGATAGATGGTTAAATAGTTAGATAGAGGTATTTAGGAATAGAAGAAGAATTAGAATAAGAAGAATGAGAAGAAGATTAAGAAGAAGAATTAGAATAAGAAGAACAAGGAAAAGAATGAGAATAAGGAAAAGGATAAGAAGAAGTAGAAGAATGAGAGTAAGGATAAGAAATAGAATAAGGAGAAGGGAAGGAAAAAGAAGTAGAAGGGAAAGAGGAGTGATGTAGTAGTAGTGTAGGATACGGGGAAGGGAAAGTAGGAAATCAATTTAGAGGAGATTGAGTTAGAGGGTGAAATTTAGCTCAGAGTGTCGGAACGAGTTGAAACTTGGAGGAGACCTAGATTACGTGAATTAGATTTTGTGGGTAGGCTCCTGAGTTGAAATCGGGATTTCATGTGGGTGTAGGGCGATGGTATCGCACCGTACCATTGCGTATCTTGAGATATTCAAGATAATCGGCAATAGGCCATAAGATGGACTGGATGTCCACTCTACCTAGGAAGCTTGGTAGATAATGAACGTATAGGCTAGTATCCTACTACCCTAGGAAGCACGGGTCGAAATACCAAGCGTAGGTAGGCTAACTTGGTATTTGCCTAGGTTAGAAATTTACCTTTGTAAAGGGTAAATTAAGATATTGGCCTACGTCCAAGATACGGGTTTCGGAGTCCAAGATGGACTCGGATATGGGTTGTAAGGGTTGGTAATGATTAGAAATAGTCGCCTAAACCTAGTCTTGACCTTGGTTGACCACGGTTGACTTTTTAGACCAAAAGTCAACTATGGGTCAACACTTTACCCAATTTAGCCCCAAATTCCATTAGACTTGAACAGTTGACCAAAAGTAAACTGTTAGTCACCATTGACCTAGGGTTGACCTAGAGTTGACCAGAGTTGACCCGTTGACCAAAAGTCAACTGTAAGTCAACTTTCGACCTAGTTTGATACGGGTTGACTTCCAATATTCTCCTATGACCAAGTTTGACCTAACTAGACTTGTCTTGACCTAGAATGACTTAATAGAATTTAAATTGATTTGACCTTACTTCCTAAACATAGTATTGATACGTCTTGTTCTCTATAGGTTCTCGAGACGCTGCATTGGATCCAGTTAACATATTTTATCATATCACAGGCGAGTACATTCTCTGATAACTTTTTTCCAATTTATGATAACTGTTATGATTCATGTACTTAGTGTAGATATGCTTATTCCTGACACATGGTTCTCACAGATTGGTATTCCTGGATCTCGACGAGAGATGTTTCTCCTTCTTAGGTTGGGATGTATTTTGCAAGCTCCCTTGTAGCTCTTGCATAATATATGGTCACTGATTCTAGAGAAGACTTGCTCCCTTCTCATTAGAATCCCGTGCAGTGACGTGTCCTATTTGGATCCATTCTACCAGTTGGGGGTAGGAGGAGTAGTAGCGTATGCCTGTGATCAGATCCATCCCGCATTTCCGAACAGTGTTAGTCATATACCGCACTTATGACTAGCCAGGCCAGTTCTTACAGGTACCCAAGTCGATCACAAGTTGAAACTGCTACTCACACACATTGGATATATGGCTTACCTTGATTTGTGTACATATCATGATTCAGTTCTACTTTCCTGTTCTAGCTCTAGCTCTACAGCTTACCATGCCATGATATATATATGTACACTCCATAATTTCATTGTATATGCTCTATTTACAGTCTTATAGCTTTTATTCTATCTTGAGATTTGTTATGAGATATATGTACTCGTTCTATCTTGACCGGATATGTTGAAAATATTACAGATGCAGATGAGGACTATTATTGCACTTACTACGGTCACCGGACGTAGTGGGTTTAGAGGCAGATACCCTAGATCCGCAGGGTGCAGTATCGCAGGGCGAGATACCGCCTATCCTATAGATAGAGTAGGTTTTTGTACTGGACCTTGTCTCCAGTCACTCTTGGGACTGTTATTATTTTGGCTTGTATTAGAGACTTTGGACTTAGACTTGTATATTCTTTGTGTTTGGACTTGACAGGTTATATTTTATTGTCGTGTTGTCTTTATCTTTCAGTATTTACTTTATCATCTTAGAGTTGTGATTGAGCACTCATATATTATCATTGCTTGTCCTCCGTTCGGAGTTGACCATATTCTCGACAGGTTTTTGATATTATATAAACTGTTGTTAGAGTAGTAAACCTACAGCGTTCCACGCCGTTTTTACGGTGTTGGCTGGGCGTTGTTACGCACACGTGCCCTTACAGCGGGTGCAGGTCATGACAACATGTGACTCACAACACGTGGAAAAGCAAGTGTCAAGGCCGTATGAGATATACCAATACCTCATCATTAATGGGAGGTCACTCGACTAAGTCAATACAAGAGAAATAAATAAAGCGAGAAAAACGACCGATAGAGTCGCTTGCACCCAAGTGTGACTTGGACGCACAGTTTAAATATCAAGAAATAAGAAATGTTGAAAATAACAACTGAAAATAAGAATATAATAATCACAGAGTAAAGTGGCAAGGTATCTTGCCTGATGGTGCAAAGTGGCAAGTCCTGAAAATTACAATGTCAGCAAAAAAATGTCACAATCTCCAAACAACTCCGGACGCTGAAACAAACATCAAAATCACTCGGTGTAAAAGATATACCTAGAAAACGACTGTCCAAAAGTCTAATTTTAGAATATGGGCAAAATCATAATTTTCGGTCAAAACGATGTCCGTCGTTGGACTCGCTTTGCACCGAAATGCGTGCCAAAGTCTATGGTGTCTAAAGTCGTCAAACTACATGTCTACGGATTCAGTTTGATGAGAGGAACTCAATGGTATGTCCAGTTTTGGATTCCGATGAGCCGCGTACAAAATTACCCGTTTGAGTGGGTCGTAGGCTCGTCAAAAAGGGTTCTGATTCGACCTTCTCAGAATTGAACCAAACTTGGCACACAGGACCAAAATTTCGATCCGGACCTGTTGGCGCAAGTTTCGTCTCTGTAATGCCGATATCTCGAATTACGTATTTAGAATACGTGTACGTATTTCGCCCTGTATTGCATGTCTCCTTGCTTGATTCATTTTTAGCATTTCATTAATTGGTTTATCTTGGTTCGGTTCGGTTTGTTTGGCTTGGTTCGGTTTTGCTTGATTTTATGTGAACCAAACCACTCCCACCTACCACCACTCCTACCATAAATATCAATCCCACTCTCTCTCTTCCATTATTACTCATTACTCATTTCTTCTTCTCCATCTTTACTCTTCACCTACTAGAGAGAGAGGGAGAGCTTAGGCAAGTGCATCTTGCTTCATGGAGGAAGTCCATTTTTTTATTGTTCCATTGTCTTTCTCATGTGTTTCTAACCCACTTTAGTACTTAGCATTTTTCATTTCTATGGTTAAATTCTCATAGATCTAATTTTGTGGTATGTTCGATTTTTATAAATTTTGATCTATCAAGCTTACATATTTCTACTAGTTGATGGTTCCATATTGTAGAGAATTTTGTTCTACCCCATTTTGACTTATGGAAGTTCGAATTTGGGCCTGGAATGAAGGATTTGTGGAGCTTTGAAGCCATGGATTTCATAATTTTTTCTCTCGGACAAGTGGGAAAGATACACAGTACTTGACCGCATGGATTTTCATGTGGCAAGTTTTTCCTCAGCCGCATATGGCTATTCCTAAATGAGCCGCATGGCTTTATATGAAAGTGTATTATTTAATCTCTTTTACAATCGTTGGCCGCACCTTAGCATTTAATGCATGTGTATGTGAACAAGGTTGCATCAGCACATGGGAGCAAGGCTTAGGCATAGCATTAAATGCTTGGCCACGTTAGCATGGCTTAGCAGTTAATGCTCGCGTCACTTAGCTGCAGTGGCAAGCTGCTTGGGCTTATTTAATAGATATTGGCCGCATGTAGCAATTCTTATGCCAGGCCGCATAAGAATGCTTGGCCAGCACTTTGCTGTATTATGTTAATGCAAGCATTGCATGCTTGATGTAGCCGCATATGCATACCAGGTGTTAATGCATGCATTCTATTTATGAATTTCTTTAATGCATTTGCATTAATCCATTTCGTTAATACATTTCCCTAGTGAGCCGCATATGGTTTAGAAATTTTCTAATGCATCCCATAATGCATTTTTATGCATTTGCTTTAATGACCTTGTTGAAGCATTTCCTGGAAAGGCCAGCCGCATGTAATTTTTTTTATGCATTATAATAATGCATATTTAATGCATTCTAATCAATACATATTTAATGCATTCTAATCCATGGAATGAGCCGCATAAACATTCAGGAGAATGCATTACTTTAATGCATTCTTGAATGCAAATTTTTATGCATTATTAATATATTCCTGAAGCCAGCCGCATATGCTTTGCCATGCAACATATTTTATATGCCTTGTCAGGATGCATATCTTAATATTTTAATGTGCCTTGCCATGTTACATATTTTATATGCTTTGCATTATTAAATGCTTGCATGCACATATTTAAACTGGCACTTACAACGTGGGCTTGTATGCTTATATACAGTACTTGGCCGCATGGCCATATATATAATATGTGTATGACCAATAATTCTTGACCGCATGGCCTCAGTACTTGAGTGGCCACGTGACCTTTTCTTTTGCTTGAGTGGAATCTTGCATTTATTGCGGGTTCCTCTCTCCTTGTATTTTTGTTGCATGAATAATTCATGCTGGCCGCATGGCCCCTCTTCAGTTATTTTTCTGTCCGCATAAGCTTTGGCTGGCTGCATGGGTGGCCTTCCACTCTCTTTGGCCGCATGTATGTTCTCCTACTTTTGGGCCACCTGGGGTCCACTTTGATTGTTTAAATGTTTATTTGCTTGAATTGTGGTCAGAATTTCTTCCCACTCCCAAAATGAAAGTTGTAGAGTTTCTCCTTAGCTTCAAGAATATATATATATTATTATATTATTATTTAATTGCACAAGTTTCTTCCCTCCTTGATAAATGACATGACTTGACAGTAACCCGCCGTGGTGCACTCCTGACAAGATAACTTGATCTAACAATTTGACATGATAACTTGACATGATGATTCTTGATAGTGGCCTGCCGTGGCGCACTCTTGACATGACAAAACCTGACATGATATATCTCGAATGCTGTTGCGACGGCTAACACGACTTGACAAGATTGAATAACCTGAACACCGTGGATGATTGTGCTTGTACAAATGAACCCGTCTTGTCTTGCATCATGTCTAGGACGGGGATCCCTGAGTACCACGGTCAGGGATACCCACTGAATTCGACTAAGGCTAACAACTAGAATAATCCAGTAGTCATGAAGAGATTTTCCCAGCTACAGGCAATCCCGTTATCTAGACGCCCCACTTGGGATCTGTAGCCTGCCGACGAGTAGGGCACATTTCCAGCATGCTGTCATGTGTTGCACCCTTATTGTACTAATATTCGACCTGGATAACCTGGATGGTCTGCAGGGCTTGTGGCTGTGGAATAATCTTACTGCATCTTGCTAGTAACTAGGCCTGTGATAACCCTAGTTAGTTAAAGTATCAAGCCGTACTTATTGCTTGGCCGTGAAATATTGGATGGAGTTTACCAGTCTATTCTTGTCTTGATTCTGTACGAGATTGTTACATGTCCTGATTCTTATTTATCTTGCCGATAAATGGTAGGAGAAACCAAGTTCTGTTCAGACGAAGGGTTATAACCCCGGTCCTTGTTTGGTTTACGGGTTGTAACCTGGCTATCTGAATAGTCCCATGGTTATCTCACCGTATATCCCCTGCCATGATTTTCTTTAATTACTGTCTTTTATTATATATTATTATTCTTGTGCTAATTGCTGGTTTTAGTTCCTAAGTGAAGCCTCTTTTGTGGTACTTGCTCTTTCTGGGGTCTGACCCAGCTAGTTTTGTATGGCCAGATACCGGAGCAGTACCAGAGGATCTACCGACCTTCCAGCCACATGGTGACCACTAGACGGAATCCTTGCAACGAGTGGGTTATTTTTGGCTCTCCCACTCTATTGTAAAATTATTTTTTTGAGGCGTTTAGCCGCCGAGCAAGTGTTAGCTCCTGTACATTTTTACTTACTGTCTGCCTACAGGCTGTAACATGATTGGCAACCTAGGGTTGATCATGTATGACTAAACTCTTGCTAGTCTTCACATTTTGTAACGACTAGCTTCATGATCAGCTGAATATGTAATGTTTGGGACGCCTTCTATTGTATATTTGGTAATCTTACATCTTGTAATATTTACTTATTTGCTTGTGATTGAGACACTAGGCTTGTTTTTGACCATAAGAGACTGATGGCTTGTAGATAAACCCTCATATATCTAGACAGCCGTGACCGTATAGTGGAGTGGATTCCATTTCATTATACGTAGCTGGCTATATCTGCCTCCGCTCTCCGGTATTCCGGTTCTGGGGTGTGACATGGTTTAAGTGGTGGCCCATGCAGTTCTTGTACATCAAGATATGCGAGGGTTTACCGAATAGATGTCTCAATCAGTACTCGTCCTTGATCTCTACTCGTATCCTCTTGATCCCTGAATCTTGATCTGATCACATGCTTGTATCGTTGATCTGTGTCACGACCCGCACCCACTGTGAGGGTACGAGAACGTAATAACGCCCAGCCTACGCCGCAGTGTCGGCAAGTAGAGCGCTGTTCTAGGTTAACATACATCTAACTATATATATCTAAACAGTTTATACTCCCCGAATGGGGGTGACATAACAGTAAAACTCAATCACAACTAAGGAAGAGATAGCACGAAATGAAATAGAACTCAAGGAAGTAAATAGGTGAAATAGCAGTAGTCTAAGATAATCCCAGCAATATCCAACAGTACAAGGTCTCTGATGAAAGAATATATATAACTCATAAATCCAAATAAAGTCTAACTAAGACATGTCTCAAGACTGTATAAAGTAAGATAAGCCTAACTAGCCTAGTCTAGGCAATCGGGGTGATCTCCTCAGCTAGAGCTGGGTCCTCCTGAGGGTCCAGCTCGCAGGTGTCATCTAAGGCTGCCCCGTAGTAAGTGTCCAGGCAAGCCTCCTCCTCGTCCTCTGTAATATTTTAACAGATCCAGTCAGGACAGGAGCGAGTACAGTACATCTCAACAGATCATAGCAGGTTAGAAAGTAAAAACATGCAGTAAAGTAAGATACAGGTACTAAGGAAATGCGGTATGTAAACATGAAGAGAACTGTAATATAAATATCGACTATACATAGAGAACTAGCAGTGACTAGTGAGTCAGAGTACAATATGGACATGTAAATGGCATAGGAGATTCTGATGAGACACTAAGGATGAGATTCTGATAAGAAACTACTGTTGTATTATTCACATGCCCAATTCTACTCCCCCGTACCCCAATCAATACACAAGGATCTAAACAGGTTATGTTATTGTACAAGATATCACATGGGGGCCCATATAAGGTGCACATGATAGTATACATGGGGGCTCCGTGAACCTGAGAGTACAAAGTTCACCGGAGTGCACATGTAAATAAAAGCACAGGAGTACACGATGTAAGTAAAACGCACAAGCACAATATACCCGATGCTCCCGAGGGGGATAACATCGCATGTAGAGATCCATATAGTACTAATCCGTGTGACCAACGTGATAGTACAAGTAAAGTAATCTACTGCAGGAAATAATTCTAAGCAGGATATGAAATAATCAGAGAATGTACTCGCCTGTAACTGAGTGTCCAGAATGAAACGTACTGTCCAAGGAGTGGTGTCTGGCTCCTATTCAGAACAGCACAAGTCACAACAAGTCCGAAATAGTAAAATGGAGTCCTACTATGCATTCTACATGATTCTAAGTCAATCTAGGCCAAAATCAACTCTTGGTCAACTTTGGTCAACCTAGAAGTCAAACTAGGTCAACCTAGTCTAATCAAGTCTAAACTCAACTATCTAGGTCTAACAAGTCATGCTAGGCTCTAACAAGTCTATACTAGACAACACACCATATTCCAAGTATCCATTCACCTATGTATATCCAACATATATATATAGGTACATTCATATTGAACTAACACTAAGTATACTTAGGCTAAATGTAAAACCTACAACATTAGCTACTCATAGAAGTATAGCTATAGACATATATGTATTCACACAAATTACACACTTACACATTGTATATGCCTAATACAACCATGGCCTACAAACAACCATGGCCTACATGTGAGGAATAGAATATAGAGAAAGAGAGAGAGTGCTAGTGTGTGTGTGTGTAGGTAGTAAAAGAAAGCACAGAACAGTGTGTGTGATGTAAAACAGTGACAAAATAGTGTCTTGTGTGTGTGTGTGTTATGGTGAGAGTGTGCACCAGTGTCAATATGTGTGCAGGAATTTAATAACAGTGAAAGGGAAACAAAACAGTGTGCATATAGATAGATAGGCTGACAGGTTTAGGAATAGCTGGGTAGGGTGTATGAAAACAGTGTGTGTATATTGGGATACATATCAATGTGCAGGAAACACCACAGTAGAAGAATAAGAGGGACTTTTGTGCATTGAGTGTTTGCAAGAATTTACATCAATGAAGAGTGTGTGAGCAGGTAACAGTGCAGGAATCATAACACAGTGAAGAAAGTGAACAAATGAGCTCTTGTGTACAGGAAAATAAATGTGACAATGAATAAGGAGAAAAACATGTGTGGTATGTAAACATGATAGTGAATAACATAAGGCATGAAAGCATGGCCTATTTCTAGGCTATACAAACTGGAACTCAAACTCAGTTAGGAAGAAGGAAAGGAGATCAATTCATTGTCCTTTCAATCTCAGGTTTTTGAAGAAAACCCAAACAGTTATTAATCTCAGGTTTTTTATAAGAACTCAGGAATCAAATGACAGTGTATACACAGGTTTGTAAATACCAAAACAAACTCAGATTTAACAATGATTATCAGGTTGAAAGCTATTTCAGTTTTGAAGAACACAAACAGTAAATTTCAGTTCATATCTCATATTATGAAACATTGACCCATTTAACAGCCCACACTCATCAAATTAACACCACTCTCTAACCATGGCAAGCTAATATACAGGAGAACATAATTAGGATCTAAACTCAGCATTAAATCATCATTACAGGGTTAAAATCATTAGACAATATCAATTTGAAAACTGGAAATTGCCAGGTAATCAATATCAGTATCAAAACATTGATTTTAAATGAGAGATCGAAAAGCAATCGACTAACCATGAACCAAAAGCTTGGTAAATGAAAACACCCCTCGTGCACAAGCCCTACAACTCATCACGTGTCACCCATAGCCTGACACGGCGTGTCCATAACCAGAAATCGAATTTACAAACACACAGTGCACTGACAGTGTACTGTCTCGTGCACACGTGCACTTATGTCGTGTGCACAACACAAGACACGCGAGGATCTCATGGTGACACACATGGGTAGCCCACCTATAGGGCTAACTCATGGGCCCACTGGCCTGTGTCCACGAAGTGTCAGGGTCGGACACGAGACCCGTGTCAGTGGGTGAAACCACAGTGTACTGTCTCAGGCAAATCCTCGTGTGGGATCAAAATCTCATTCGACACGACACGAGGACACGTAGGACTGGACACATGGCGTGTCAGTCAGTGCCCCTTGCCTCGTGTCGAGTTTTGTGTCCAATAGTTGCGTGTCGTGTCCGCTACAAGGCCCGAGTAGCAGGGAATCCCTGTAGCAGCGCGCGAGCGTGTGTGCGCGCGTGTCCACACCACCAAATGACACAGGACGACACGAAAACCAAGACACAAAGACAGGAATCCCTAAGCTAGATCTAAAACCTATTTCCTATTCAAAAACAATAGGTAAACTGGATCGACATGCCCTTTGTGGCGTTCTGTCGAACACCATGGCTAGTGTACTGATACGTATCCAGAATGGACACGAATCCTTCGACACTGGACACGAAACCTATCCAAACCTTAGGCGGACCCTTAGGGCTGCCTATTGGTGAAGACAAAATGAAAATCTATGGAGAAATGGGAAAGTTACCTATTGGTGAACAAGCCTTCACAAAAAAAACTAAATAGAGAGATTCCTCAAGCCACCCAAACTTTCACAAATTGTTGTTTTCCTATAAATAACCAATACCAACAGCAAGAGCATTGATTTTAGGTCCTAATGAAATTGGTTTGGGGAAGAAAGGATTTAAATTGGATTTTTAATGAATTTTGGAAGATGGAACTCACCTCTTTCCTTAGAACTTTTGGATGAACCCTAAAAGAGGCTAGCCCTAAAATCTAGGAGGGACTTTATAGTGGGGGAATCCCTAGGTTAAACCTAGTTGGCCGGCCAAGTTGGGTTTGGGTGGGGTTTGAGCTAGTTTAGCTAGTCCTATCAAGTTTAGTCACAAAATGACTTGTGAAACCACAAGCCATTTATCAAAACACTTGATTCCTAAATTCCTAATTAAATTTCTAATGAATCAATAACTACTAACTTAAGTCATACTAGGTTAGACTAGAGTCACTTGACCTAACCATGACCCACTAACTAGGGTTAGTTCCTAGGTTGGTCTACAAGGGTCAAAACTAGTCAAAAATCAAACTAGTCCAAATAAATACAAAATAATTCCTAAAAATTCCCATAAATTCTAATTAATTCCAATAAATTTAATTTACCCCAAAAATGACAAATTTACCCTCAAACTAGAAATATGGTAGTGACAATCTGTCCTGGTCCTTCCTTATTGTTTTCGTGTCGTCTTCTTCAGCGGCATTGAACCTGGACCTGCCGATCCGCAAGGCGGAGCGCCTCCCGTGGACCAGCGGCAACAAGAAGATCAGGCCCAACACTCAAGAGCAGCCTCCCAAGTCATGCCTACTGGGGATCCTGAGCCACCAGTTCAGCCCGTCCAGCCCGTAGAGCCCGATGATGGCACTTTGGTGGGTCTCATCAGGACCTTGTTAGCTTCCCAGGATCGTAGAAGAGATGCCTTGCACCGGGCAGTGGAAGATACTCTGAACAGAGGTGGTCGTCATGGGAATAGTGCAGCGAACAGTTTCAAGCGCCTGAACCCTCCATTCTTCGATGGTAGCGAAGATGCTATTGTCGCAGATGCTTGGCTTCAAGACACAGAAGTGATTCTAGAGGCAGCGAAGACGCCCGAAGACGAGAAGGTGGCCGTGGTGCGCCTGCAGTTACTAAATCTTGTCCGCAGCTGGTGGGCGGCACAGGCCGTGGGATTAGTAGCCCCTATTCCATGGGCACTATTCAGAGAGAGATTCCAGAACAAGTACTTCGATACGGTGGCTCGGTATGATCTTCAGACCAAGTTCACCAATCTGAAGCAAGGAGGCAGGACGGTCGATGGATATGCGGTCGAGTTTTCTAGGCTTAGTCGGTTTGCTCCCACCCTGGTGGTGACCGAGTTTGACAGAGCCCAGCGGTTCCAGCAGAGGCTCCATCTCGAGATTTTGCTGGCAGTAGAGCAGTTTAAGCATCAGACCTTCGATGCAGTATTGAGAGCAGCCAGGAGGCACGAGTATACCTCCCACAGGATAGTAGACAAGATCGGAGGTCGAAAGCGATCTCACGGGTAGATGACCCAGTCGACAGCACCAGCCCCGACAGTCAGGGCTTTGACAATTAGAACTCCGAGGCAGGCGGCCTCAGTGACGTCGGTCACGTCCCCTCAGCAACAGAAGTAGAAGCAGTCTTCCGTAAAGGGCTGCACTCATTATGGGAAGCCAGGACACGTTGTTTCGGAGTGTCGCAGAGCTCAGGGATTGTGTTTGGCTTATGGAGCGCCGGACCACAAGATAGGGTCCTGTCCAAATAGGGCCAGTTCGTCATCGGCCCAGACTAGTCCCTCGGTAAGGGGACCAGCACCGGAACCAGTGCATCAGCAGTATCAGCCTCCGAGGCCATTGCCGCCTCAGACTCAAGTCTTCCAGCAGCAAAGACCCCAGCAGTATGCCCTGGTCCAAGTTCAGATTCAGAACCGACAGAGAGGTTCTAGCAGGATGTTTTTCCCTCTTCCTCATACCTTCAATTCCTTGCTTGCATGATTGCATGATTGATTGCTTAGTATAGCTTGTCATTGTAATCTCTAGCCTCTTGATTAAATTCCGAGGACGGAATTCTTTTAAGGTGGGTAGAGTTGTAATGCCCATATCTCGTATTACGTATTTAGAATACGTGTACGTATTTCGCCCCGCATTGCATGTCTCCCTGCTTGATTCATTTTTAGCATTTCATTAATTGGTTTATCTTGGTTCGGTTCGATTTGTTTGGCTTGGTTCGGTTTTGCTTGATTTTATGTGAACCAAACCACTCCCACCTACCACCACTCCTACCATAAATATCAATCCCACTCTCTCTTCCATTATTAATTATTACTCATTTCTTCTTCTCCATCTTTACTCTTTACCTACCAGAGAGAGGGAGAGCTTAGGCAAGTGCATCTTGCTTCATGGAGGAAGTCCATTTTTTATTGTTCCATTGTCTTCCTCATGTGTTTCTAACCAACTTAGTACTTAGCATTTTTCATTTCTATGGTTAAATTCTCATAGATCTAATTTTGTGGTATGTTCGATTTCTATAAATTTTGATCTATCAAGCTTGCATATTTCTACTAGTTGATGGTTCCATATTGTAGAAAATTTTGTTCTACCCCATTTTGACTTATGGAAGTTCGAATTTGGGCCTGGAATGAAGGATTTGTGGAGCTTTGAAGCCATGGATTTCATGACTTTTCCTCTCGGACAAGTGGGAAAGATACACAGTACTTGACCGCATGGATTTTCATGTGGCAAGTTTTTCCTCAGCCGCATATGGCTATTCCTAAATGAGCCGTATGGCTTTATATGGAAGTGTATTATTTAATCTCTTTTACAATCGTTGGCCGCACCTTAGCATTTAATGCATGTGTATGGGAACAAGGTTGCATCAGCACATGGGAGCAAGGCTTAGGCATAGCATTAAATGCTTGGCCACGTTAGCATGGCTTAACAGTTAATGCTCGCGTCACTTAGCTGCAGTGGCAAGCTGCTTGGGCTTATTTAATAGATATTGGCCGCATGTAGCAATTCTTATGCCAGGCCGCATAAGAATGCTTGGCCAACACTTTGCTGCATTATGTTAATGCAAGCATTACATGCTTAAGGTAGCCGCATATGCATACCAGGTGTTAATGTATGCATTCTATTTATGCATTTCTTTAATGCATTTGCATTAATCCATTTCGTTAATACATTTTCTTAGTGAGCCGCATATGGTTTAGAAATTTTCTAATGCATCCCATAATGCATTTTTATGCATTTGCTTTAATGACCTTATTGAAGCATTTCCTGGAAAGGCCAGCCGCATGCAATTTTTTTATGCATTATAATAATGCATATTTAATGCATTCTAATCAATGCATATTTAATGCATTCTAATCCATGGAATGAGCCGCATAAACATTCAGGAGAATGCATTACTTTAATGCATTCTTGAATGCAAATTTTTATGCATTATTAATATATTCCTGAAGCCAACCGCATATGCTTTGCCATACAACATATTTTATACGTCTTGTCAGGATGCATATCTTAATATTTTAATGTGTCTTTCCATGTTACATATTTTATATGCTTTGCATTATTAAATGCTTGCATGCACATATTTAAACTGGCACTTACAACGTGGGCTTGTATGCTTATATACAGTACTTGGCCGCATGGCCATATATATAATATGTGTATGACCAATAATTCTTGACCGCATGGCCTCAGTACTTGAGTGGCCACGTGACCTTTTCTTTTGCTTGAGTGGAATCTTGCATTTATTGCAGGTTCCTCTCTCCTTGTATTTTTGTTGCATGAATAATTCATGCTGGCCGCATGGCCCCTCTTCAGTTATTTTTCTGTCCGCATAAGCTTTGGCTGGCCGCATGGGTGGCCTCCCACACTCTTTGGCCGCATGTATGTTCTCCCACTTTTGGACCACCTGGGGTCCACTTTGATTGTTTAAATGTTTATTTGCTTGAATTGTGGTCAGAATTTCTTCCCACTCCCAACATGAAAGTTGTAGAGTTTCTCCTTAGCTTCAAGAAATATATATATATATATATATATATATATTATTTAATTGTGCAAGTTTCTCCCCTCCTTGATAAATGACATGACTTGATAGTGACCCGCCGTGGTACACTCCTGACAAGATGTTGATCTAACAATTTGACATGATAACTTGACGTGATGATTCTTGATAGTGGCCCGCCTTGGTGCACTCTTGACATGACAAAACCTGACATAATATATCTCGAATGTTGTTGCGACGGCTAACACGACTTGACAAGATTGAATAACCTAAACACCGTGGATGATTGTGCTTGTACAAATGAACCCGTCTTGTCTTGCATCATGTCTAGGACGGGGATCCCTGAGTACCACGGTCAGGGATACCCACTGAATTCGACTAAGGCTAACAACTAGAATAATCCAGTAGTCATGAAGAGATTTTCCCAGCTACAGGCAATCCCGTTATCTGGGCGCCCCACTTGGGATCTGTAGCCTGCCGACGAGTAGGGCACATTTCTAGCACGCTGTCACGTATTGCACCCTTATTGTACTAATATTCGACCTGGATAACCTGGATGGTCTGCAGGGCTTGTGGCTGTGGAATAATCTTACTGCATCTTGCTAGTAACTAGGTCTGTAATAACCCTAGTTAGTTAAAGTATCAAGCCATACTTATTGCTTGGCCGTGAAATGTTGGATGGAGTTTACCAGTCTATTCTTGTCTTGATTCTGTACGAGATTGTTACATGTCCTGATTTCTTATTTATCTTGCCGATAAATGGTGGGAGAAACCAAGTTTTGTTCAGACGAAGGGTTACAACCCCGGTCCTTGTCTGGTTTATGGGTTGTAACCTGGCTATCTGAATAGTCCCATGGTTATCTAACCGTATATCCCCTGCCATGATTTTCTTTAATTACTGTCTTTTATTATATATTATTATTCTTGTGCTAATTGCTGGTTTTAGTTCCTAAGTGAAGCCTCCTTTGTTGCACTTGCTCTTTCTGGGGTCTGACCCAGCTAGTTTTGTATGGCCAGATACCGGAGCAGCACCAGAGGATCTACCGACCTTCCAGCCACATGGTGACCACTAGACGGAATCCTTGCAACGAGTGGGTTATTTTTGGCTCTCCCACTCTATTTTAAAATTATTCTTTTGAGGCGTTTAGCCGCCGAGCAAGTGTTAGCTCGTGTACATTTTTACTTACTGTCTGCCTACGGGCTGTGACATGATTGGCAACCTAGGGTTGATCATGTATGTCGAAACTCTTGCTAGTCTTCACATTTTGTAAGGACTAGCTTCATGATCAGCTGAATATATAATGTTTGGGACGCTTTACTATTGTATATTTGGTGATCTTACATCTTGTAATATTTACTTATTTGCTTGTGATTGAGACACTAGGCTTATTTTGACCATAAGAGACTGATGGCTTGTAGATAAACCCTCATATATCTAGACAGCCATGACCGTATAGTGCAGTGGATCCCATTTCATTATACGTAGCTGGCTATGTCTGCCCCCGCTCTCCGGTATTTCGGTTCTGGGGCGTGACAGTCTCGAATCAACGACTGTACACGAAGTTAGGGCAAAGTTTACAAATTGACGATACGGGGGTATCTTGACGGATACAGACTGATTTTGTCGCACACACACGACGAAACTAAGTTCCGTCAGTTCCTACGTCAGCAACGTCCATATGCGCCTTTCGATGCGTATAGTGCACGACCACGTCACCCGGTTTGTCGGGGCACGTGCCGTACCGGAGAAAATTATCTGAAATTAACTATTTGAAAACAGTTTTTTGTACAAGTTTAGCATTAATTTAATTCTTACACAAAAATAGAAATATATAGATCTACAAGTTGCGTTTTAATCGTGGTTATGTTGTCTTCACATGAATTCAATTAGTTTCTAAAAAATCTTGACACACAGATCGAAATCTGGCTTCCAAGTTAGGGGTTGGGGCAGTCATCTATAATATTTTTTGCAAGTTTTCTCGGGAAATTTGAATCAATCTCCTGAGAAATCTAGTTGAGTACTCTCCAATCTAATTGAAGGGACTCCTAAATGGTTATATTGGTTACCCCTAGGAATTTACGGTACGAGCTAAGCACGGAGGAAGAAATACAGGGTTGAAGACAGTACCTTGCACGCACGAACACAGAGCAAGATGGTGGCTGTCGGGTTGTGGAGCTTCTCCGGCGGTCTTCCAGTTGACGGTGGCGGCTCTCAAGGCATCGGGGTGGTTCGCCGGGGGTTCGAGGTCGAGGGCGCTTCAGGAGGGAGAAGAGATATGGGGGGTTAGGGTTTCGGTTGCGGAGCAGTATAAATACTATTGCCGCTGCTAACTCATAATAAAACTAGGAATACAGAGGCTCGGGTTTAACTCACGAAGGTGAGTTGGCTGCGGCTGAGGTGGGCTGGTCCTATGTGGGCTGGCCCACCGTGCCCTTTTATTATTTTTTTTACAAAAACATCTTAATAATTATTCTTATATATATATATATATCTATATATATATAATCTCCTAATCAAACCCATATAAGTAAAAAATCTAGAAAAATAATATTAATTATCTAAAACATACTAAAAATTGAGAGACTATATTTTAAATAAAATCAAGCATGCACACACAATCATACATTATCACACACACACACACATTAATTATATAATTTAAACTAGTCATAACTAAATTAATAAAATAACAATAAAATATAACACATATAAAATAATTTATAAAAATTTTAAATAAAAAAATAGGGGTTTACAATAGCTTATATTCATAGAGCCACTTAGTATTTAAACTATACTTTAACTGGGAGTCACATTGTGAGATATCTGTTATACATTAGGATACCAATCACATGTGGCTTTTAGCCTACTTCTTGTTATCAGTTGAGTACCAAGGAGTGTACGAGTATGACAAGAGTATCAGAAGTTGGACCTCTTGTAGCAATGACTAATGAAGAGCATATCATATAACAAATATACAGGGCCACACACCCCCAGAATGGTCATCTCTGATCTGAGCCTTACAGTGGCAACAGTATACCCTGCCACAGGTTATTAGTGGCAGGAAATAGAATCCTAGGTAGGCAAGTGCATAACTCGAGTAAGACCAATAGATGAACATACCAAGGTTATTTTATAGTGTGCCTTTTCTCTGCAGTATAGATATCTGTAGACATTAGAAGTAGGTGAACTGGTCCAGGTTAGTGACTAGAATTATATCACATAGGAGAAGTGTCAATTGAACATGTGCATAGTAATCCACCAAGTGTTAGAGAAGTTTTGAATCCTGCATGAGGAGTGACAGGAATCGAAGTAAGTACCCATGGGGGGATTGCCAAGCCATAAGTACGCATTCTTAAATGCAGCAGAAGTAGCCACTACCTACTGCTAACAATAGGATAATGACCAGATGAACAAAGAGGGGAAAAAATACTATATGGGATAACAGGGCAACAACTAGGAAAATGGGCTATAACTATTAAGTAGTACAGGTTAGGGAACAAATTTGTACATGAAGTTAACCTCTATTGGCAACAGAGCAGAGGGAAGGACTCCATAAGTTGAGTGAAAAACTAAATAGTAACATCAGTGCTGCCATTACCTCATAAGAGCTAAGCATTACTTTTGAACAACATTAAGCTATGAACAGGGTACACGTGTTATCATAGAATAGTTGACACGTGAGGTATCAACCCAATGTGTGTCATGGGCAAGGAGACCAAGTCAGCAAGTAGAGAGAGCTTGTATAGACTAGTCCTATACCCAGGTAATGTCTGGAGTGACAAATAGCAGGGAACCAACAAAATAAACCACCCATATGTCTGACAGACCCAAGTAGGTACCTATGGGGTTATGTGAGAGTAGTGGAGTGTAGGAAGTGTCAATAAGAAGTAGAGAGGTGTAAAACCCCTAAATTTCTACTATATTTTTTTATATAAATTTGGTATTGATTTTTTTTGTATTTGTACGTTGCGTAGTTGCAGTGTACGTCGCGCACAAAATTTTGTTATTATCGAATTTGCTCGACGAGTGCGAATATGTACGAGCGTACATATTTTTAGAAAAATATTTTTATTTATTATTTTATAGTTTCAAAATAATATATGTAATAATTATTTTAGCTATCATACCAACATTTCCAAGTCCATTATTTTATTTATTTATAAAAAGTCTTTCGTTTATAAATAGTTATTAATAATAAATAATATTCCTTGTGCATACGTATATATTTTCTAAATATTTTATTAGTTTATTTTTAAATAAAAATATAATTTTTGAGATTTATTAATATTAATATTTTATTATTCAAAAATATATTTAAAAATATTTATTATTTTCGAAATTATTATTATTGGTATTTTGAAAAATATATTTGGAAGTTATTGGGGCCATTTTAAATTTCGATTTGATTTTATGGATTTAATTTAAATAGTTTAAAGGTATAATTTATATTTAATTTGAGTCTAGATTATCTAGATTTAAAAATTAGAATTTAAATTGAATTTAGATTTGATTTAAATTGAATTATTTAATTGGGTTTAAATCCTAATCCTTATCCAAGTGGGAATTTCCACCTCCTATATAAGTAGAGGTACTCCTCCACATAAAATTTTTACTAAACCAATTCCATCAACACCACAAAATTTTTATCATGCGTGCATCGTGTCCGTGTCCTCTTGTCATCCACTATATTTCTATTTTGTTACAATACAGTAGTTTTTCCTATCTGCATCCGACAGCCCCGGCTCTACCAATAACGTAGCCCTGACCTCCACCTCCTCCTTACAATTACGCTGCAGCCACCATCATCGTCGTGTCAATGTGTCCATGTCAGTGCCCGCCACATCCTTTTCCGTCTCATTTATAATATTATAATATTGCAGTATACAATTCCTCGTGTCCGATACCGAAAACGATCAGCAAAACCCTAACCCAAAATTGTTCTCGACCAAGCCTCCTCGCCACGAGCCCTGCACCACCTTCGGCGATACCTAAGTAGCGGCCACCTGACCATGCACCATCTCCGTCCCTAATTTCCTCTGGCCGTGTCCCCAACCTTGGCCGCGAATCACCACTTCCGGCTATTTCCAGCATTATCACCACTATCGTCGTCGACCCACCGCTCAACACCTCTCATGTCTCCTCTCCCCTACCAATCGATACATCACCGTCAACCACCATCATCATCAACATTATCGGCCATACCAGAACCCGACACCACCACTAGCAAAAACCCAGCACCATCCGACAGCCCGCACAAGCCCCAAACGCTGACCCGGCCATCCACACCGCCGCAAAAACTACCACCACTCCAAGAACAGAAGAAGAAACCCTTACCCAAAGCCGCCGTGCCGACGAAACTCTCGCCTGGCCGCGAGATCCACCCGTAGCCAAACCCTCCGTCGCTGTGCCGCACCTGGACGCAGTCGCCGCACGCCTCCGCCAGCATCACGCCGGCCGACAACCCCACTCCTCGTCTCTCCGACCTTCTTCCCGTCTCCACCGACCGGGCGGCTGCTCCCCGCGTGGCCGCATCTCGCCGAGACCCCCGGCCGCGTCTCCAAGAGCACCGACCGCCGTCCTCCGAACCTCGCCGCTCCAGCGCCTCCGTCCGCGCAGATACGGAGCCGATCTGCCGCCCCCGCTTAGTCTCCTCCGGCGAACCCCCTTCCGCCAGCGTCGATCCTCCGTGCCACCACCGGCGCCACCTCCACCCTATGAACCGCCGCGGAAACACTAACCTCCGTATCTCTGCCTTCGCGCCCTCCGAGCTCCGCCGGAGCGCCCGCGCCGGTGTTCCCCTCAGGTGATCCCTCCTCTCCCGTTTCTCCCTCTTTCCTATCGCTCTCTCTCTCAGTATCAATGGATGGGGAATGGGGAAGGTGTTAATTACTAAGGTTATTAATATATTATTATTATTATCATTATTATTTTTTTATTATTATTATTATTATTAGTATTAGTATTATTAATACTGTTATTATCATTATTATTTCTATTATTATTATTATTATTAGTATTATTAATACTGTTATTATCATTATTTTTTTATTATTATTATTATTATTATTTTACTATTAAGGATATTAATAGGAATTAGAAATGGACATGTATAAATTTTTTTAAATATGTATAAAAAAATATGGTTTATCATTTTAGTATTTAATTTCTTATAAAAATTTTGTTACTAAAAATATAAATGTAGCTTCCCAAATTATAAAATAAATTCTAGTATCATTTTTTCGAATACTTATCTAGCTAATAAAATCTAGTTTTTCTACCAATAAATTCATATTTTTACGAACTTACAATTTATGTTAAAAATGATTTTTCGATTTCTTCCAGTCTTTATCTAGATATATAATAAAAATGTAGTTTCCTAAAAACGATATATATATATATATATATATATATAAAGGGGGGATGTGGAGCTGCTCAGCTCCCTGGGGAGCGCTCGGGGGGTGGCCGGCCCCCTGGTTGCCGCCGCCGTGGTGGGCCGCCCCCTGGCCTCTCGCGCCGGAGTCCGCCGGCATTCTCCCCCGCCCCTCCTCGCCGTGGCAGCCCCCTTTCTGCCCTCTTTGCCGCCACCATCTCCCTCCGCGGCGCAGTCCCCGGCGCCCCCGGCGCCCCCGCCGCAGGCGGCGCCGCGGCCACGGGCCGAGGCCAGGTGGCCCCCCCTCGGCAGTCCCTCCGCCGAGCCTGCCTCCCACCGCTCCTACTCCGTCCGTCGCCGCCCTCGTGGCTCCGCCCCCCCCTTTGGTCGAGGGCTCCCCGCTGTCTGTCCCTCCTCCGCCCCCCCTTCCGGACAGGTCCAGCTTCGCCCTCCTCCGGTGCCCCCGCCCCCCCCTCTCTCCTGGGCTCGGGTGGCCGCGGCTCCTCCCTCCTCGGCAACGGCCGGCGTCCGCTTCTCCTTCCCACCGTCGCCACCCCCGGAGCTCGGCGCCCCTGCTGCGTCCCCCCCTTCGGCGCCTGCCGCCTGGGCCGGCGTCGCCCTCCCGCTCTCGGCGGCGTCCTCCCCTGCCGAGGTCCCCCGCCCCCTCTCGCGGTGGCCTAACTCTGCGAGATCCTCCATCGGCCCCCTGGCCGTGCCCCCCGGTGGTCCAGGGCTGGCCCCCCCTCTCCGGTTCCCCCCCCGAGCGTCGGATCTCTCGACGACGCCGTCGTCGGTGGCTCCCAGCCTCTCCACCCCCCTCCGCCGCTCCCTCCGTCTCCGGCCGGAGGGCCTCCCCAACCCCGTCTGTTAGCCGCCGCCCCTCCCCTCGCGCGGGCCTTCCTGGCCGCCCTCTCTGCCCGGGGCCGACCATATCTCCCTCCCCCTGGTGGCCCCCCGCCCCGTCGCCGGACCTCCGTTCTCCTCACCCTCCCGGACTTCTGTGCTGACGCCCCCTAGCCCCTCTTCCCCTTTCCCTGCGCCGGTCGCGACCCCCCGGCGGTTCTCCTTCCGCCGGCTGCTGGACCTCCCCTCCGCCTCCGCCGTCGCTCACCTGCCCCCGCCTCCCTCGCCGCCTCGCCTCCACGCGCGACCCGCCGGCGGGGGCATCGAGGCCTGCGCTGCCCGCTCCCTCGCAGCGCTTTGGGCTCCGCGCCCTAGGGCCCCACGCCCCTTTGGGCACCGCGCCCACCTAACCCCATTGGGCCACACGCCGTCCAGCCCTGCTTTCTCGGGACGCGTGCATGGCTTCACCCCCCCAAATTCGGATTTCAAAATTTGAATTTTCTGATTTTCAAATTTTGGACTCCATTAAAAAAAAAAAAAAATTGAAGGCAGTGTGCCATCCACTTGGACCGAGCGCCCACACCCGCGCATTTTGCTAGTTTCTCAGACCCTCTATGATCTCTAATTTCGAAATGTTTCGAAATTTCTATATCTACCTTTATGTATTTTCGACTTTGCTTTCCAGGGCCTTTTTGTGTATTTTGGACCCTGGCACTTGTACTGCTCGTTTAGAGCCACTTTTATTATTCAATAAAATGTTGTTTGGTTAAAAAAAAAAAATATATATATATATATATATATATATATATATATATTAGCCAATATATATATATATATATATATATATATATATATATATATATATATATTGGCTAATATATATATATATATATATATATATATATATATATATATATCGATTATTTTTAAGTACCTATCTAAAATATTTTGGCTAATAAATATATTTTTAAATGCTATAACTATTTCCTAAGAAATATATATAAATACTTATTTCCTTCAAATCAAGTTCTTGACCATGACTAATCTAATCACACATTCTTATTTCCTCACGATTGTTCACCTCTTCACAACAACCACGGCTTTGGACTATCTGGACATTATCATGATCGTCGCACCATACCAGGCAAGACACCTTGCCTTTACTGTTTAATTTCTTGCTCAATATCATGCATATTTTATTTCTTATAAGTTGTTCTTTCAAAATCCTATGTAGTTGCAAATTATTATATTTTAGTTTTCTTTATGCATTTAGCCTAGAGTTAAGGGACCACCTTTGTTTGTGCCGCATTCATGGGCCGACACTTATGTACCATGATGTCACGTGTCTCATATAGATTAGGACTTGCGTACTGACCGTACATCGGTGCGTACAGGACGAGCGTTAGGATATAACTGCTAATATAGTTGTCTAGAAGACTTAACGGTTATTAGAAATATCATGGTGTGGATTCAGCACGAGTAGTGCATGGGGAGGGTGAAGACAGTTATTAGGCGCAGGGACTTTCACACATTTATTTTTCTCTAGCTGCCATTTGTGACTCAGCCGAGAGCTAGTACGCCGTGTATTTATTTACTTTCTTCTAGATGCCACTAGTGCCTCGGTTGAAACACAAATGTGTCGTGTATTTACTTTCCTCTAGCTGCCGTTAGTGACTCATCCGAGAGACTAGTGTGCCGTGTATTTATTTATTTTCCTCTAGATGCCACTAGTATCTCGGTTGAAACGCTAACGTGCCGTGTTTCTAGTCTCGGGAGCCCTTGTGTGGAACGTTATCTTCAAAATGCATTTGCACATAGAATGGTTAAGGACCTTTAATTGTTTAGACATATAAAATTTTCTGTTGAGCTAACTATATTCAGTTTATGGCATGATATTATGTGTCTTGTTACGTCCCTTTGAGGACCTGGTTATCTCGCTAGGTGTGTGCTCTTGTCTTTCGCAGGTGTTCTAGCTCTAGCCGTGATTATCGCTATTTCTTCGAGGATGATTGCACTTGGATCGTCTTCGCTTCGCTCGCCAAAAAAATCATTTCTTTCTCATTTATATTTCCTTTACTTGTTGGTAGTGATTTGTCTCCGCCCAACATATTGTATCAAGACAATTCATTATCATTATATGATATCTTTTATTTATTTATTTGTGTGGATGAGATTAGTTATGGTTCTACTGCATTTTACAGCTTATGTATCCATACGAGGCCTATGTACATCGTATGAATACAGCTGGCATGTATACGTTCCTAGTCCTAAGTATTTTGGGACTGGGGCGTTACATGTTTTTGTGGTGGCGCATGCAGGTAGAGATAAATTGTTTGGTTACTTTACCGTACCAAGCAAGCCTGCGAATAGGATTAGAAGTCTAGGATCTCATCCACATACTTGACATCTTTCCTCGATTCCATATTCGAACTATCGTTCGACTCATCGACTGCATCTTGCTTGATTCCTTCTATCATTATCCTTATCTTTCCTTAGTACTTGCTAGTGATTGACCCTACTAGTTAGATATCCCAAACACCCTTAGCTTAATTCTTTTAAATTGGATAGAATACCCCACGGCCTGACACACCCTTGACCGCTAAAGAAAATACAAATAGTATTATCTAGACTATAGAGACTAGAAGAATTTAACCCATTTGGTCAACCAAGCCTTGGTCAATAAAATCGTAGAATGATAGTATAGGAATAAAAAAGACTTAGATTCTCATGACTCTTAGACTATTCATATTGGTTCTTATTTCATCTACCCTCGTGCCTATGTCTTACTATCTAAACTAATGATGCTAATATAGCCTAGTATTTGCAAGCTAATCCTTATCAAGCTTGATCGAGGCAGATGCTATTGAGCGGCCGCTCACTAACATATTGTCCAATCATAACCGGTGCATGATGGTCTGATCAACCGAGTGCACTTTGGTTCTCTTTTGTCTATTATTCCACGTGGATGGAACATAATTAAACTTGGCCTTTAGAACCCCATCCACGACTGCCTTGACAATTTCCTTAAAAATATTTGATCGTCCTTGAACCACGTATTCGTATTCGATAATAAACGTCATTTGAACTCCTTATATATCGCTTTCATCTTCACCGATTTTGAAAGGACGAAGGCACTTGTACTTGAATTTCCTCCAGCTATCCTACCAATTATGACCATCACCACTCGATGTTGCTATGTCTTCATCCTAAACTCCTCGTCCTTATTCTCGGCCCTATATTTTCTACCATAACCTCTAGTCGCTTATTTCATGAATAAGCCTAATTCGTTCTCTTAATCGTGCCCTCAACCTACTCTCAAGAAATCATATCTTCTAGGTCTCTAATTTATCTTCTCATGATACCATACAATTCCTTATTGCAAGTTATCTTGATTAAACTTTATCCCATGATCATTTTCACTCTTGCATTAATTAGCCATATCCACGATTATTTTCGTATTTATCCAAATCACATTTTTCTAATGCATCTTGTGTTGAACATTGTGAATTAATTTTTTCTCATCGCTACCCCTTTGTGCCTTCTCACCCCCTACTAATTTTTAATTTCGAGGATAAAATTCTTTTAAGTTGGGTAGGATGTAAAACTCCTAAATTTCTACTATATTTTTTTATATAAATTTGGTACTGATTATTTTTTTGTATTTGTACGTTGCGTAGTTGCAGTATACGTCGCGCATGAAATTTTGTTATTATCGAATTTGCTCGACGAGTGCGAATATGTGCGAGCGTACATATTTTTAGAAAAATATTTTTATTTATTATTTTATAGTTTCAAAATAATATATGTAATAATTATTTTAGCTATCATACCAACATTTCCAAGTCCATTATTTTATTTATGTATAAAAGATCTTTCGTTTATAAATAGTTATTAATAATAAATAATATTCCTTGCGCATACGTATATATTTTCTAAATATTTTATTAGTTTATTTTTAAATAAAAATATAATTTTTGAGATTTATTAATATTAATATTTTATTATTCAAAAAGATATTTAAAATATTTATTATTTTTGAAATTATTATTATTGGTATTTTGAAAAATATATTTGGAAGTTATTGGGGCCATTTTAAATTTTGATTTGATTTTATGGATTTAATTTAAATAGTTTAAAGGTAGAATTTATATTTAATTTGAGTCTAGATTATCTAGATTTAAAAATTAGAATTTAAATTGAATTTAGATTTGATTTAAATTGAATTATTTAATTGGGTTTAAATCCTAATCCTTATCCAAGTGGGAATTTCCACCTCCTATATAAGGAGAGGTACTCCTCCACATAAATGTTTTACTAAACCAATTCCATCAACACCACAAACATTTTATCGTGCGTGCATCGTGTCAGTGTCCTCTTGTCAACCACTATATTTCTATTTTGTTACAAATACAGTGGTTTTTCCTATCCGCGTCCGACAGCCCCGGCTCCATCATTAACGTAGCCCTGACCTCCACCTCCTCCTTACAATTATGCTGTAGCCACCATCAACGTCGTGTCAATGTGTCCATGTCAGTGCCCGCCACATCCTTTTCCGTCTCATTTATAATATTACAATATTGCAGTATACAATTCCTCGTGTCCGATACCGAAAACGATCAGCAAAACCCTAATCCAAAATTGTTGTCTCGACTAAGCCTCCTCGCCACGAGCCCTGCACCACCTTCGACGACGCGTAAGTAGCGGCCACCTGACCATGCACCATCTCCGTCCCTAATTTCCTCTGGCCGTGTCCCCAACCCTGGTCGCGAATCACCACTTCCGGCTATTCCCAGCATCATCACCACTATCGTCGTCGACCCACCGCTCAACACCTCTCATGTCTTCTCTCCCCTACCAATCGACGCATCACCGTTAACCACCATTATCATCAACATTAACGGCCATACCAGAATACGACACCACCACTAGCGAAAACCTAGCACCAACCGATAGCTCGCACAAGCCCCAAACCCTGACCCGACCATCCATACCGCCGCAAAAACTACCACCACTCCAAGAACAGAAGAAGAAACCCTTACCCAAAGCCGCCGCGCAACGAAACTCTCGCCTGGCCGCGAGCTCCGTCCGTAGCCAAACCCTCCGCCGCTGCGCCGCTCCTAGACACAGCTGCCGCGCGCCTCCGCCAACATCACGCCGGCCGATAACCCCGCTCCTCGTCTCTCCGACCTTCTTCCTGCCTCCACCGACCGGGCGACTGCTTCCCGCGTGGCCGCATCTCGCCGAGACCCCCGACCGCGTCGCCAAGAGCACCGACCGCCGCCCTCTGAACCTCGCCGCCCCAGCGCCTCCGGCCGCGTCGCCAAGAGCACCCACCTCCGCCTTCCGAACCGCCGCGAAAACCCTAACCTCCGCATCTCAGCCTCCGCGCCTTTCGAGCTCCGCCGGAGCGCCCGCACCGGTGTTCCCCTCAGGTGATCCCTCCTCTCCCATTTCTCCCTCTTTCCTATCTCTCTCTCTCTCTCTTTCAGTATCAATGGATGGGGAATGGGAAAGGTGTTAATTACTAAGGTTATTAATATATTATTATTATTATCATTATTATTTCTATTATTATTATTATTATTATTATTATTATTATTATTATTAGTATTAGTATTATTAATATTGTTATTATCATTATTATTTCTATTATTATTATTATTATTATTATTATTATTATTATTATTATTATTAGTATTATTAATACTGTTATTATCATTATTATTATTATTATTATTATTTTTATTATTATTATTATTTTACTATTAAGGATATTAATAGGAATTAGAAATGGACATGTATAAATACTTATAAATATGTATAAAAAAATATGGTTTATCATTTTAGTATTTAATTTCTTATACAAATTTTGTTACTAAAAATATAAATGTAGCTTCCCAAATTATAAAATAAATTCTAGTATCATTTTTTTTCGAATACTTATCTAGCTAATAAAATCTAGTTTTTCTACCAATAAATTCATATTTTTACGAACTTACAATTTAGGTTAAAAATGATTTTTCTGTTTTCTTCAAGTCTTTATCTAGATATATAATAAAAATGTAGTTTCCTAAAAACGATATATATATATATATATATATATATATATATATATATATATATATATATATATATATATATATATATATATATATATATATATACAGCCTTGTGCCTCTTTGCCTCATGCCTCGGGTCACGCGCCCCTCTCGAGCGCATCCGACCCTTGCGCACTTCAGGCGCAAGTGCCCCGCTCGAGCGCCAACGGCCCTTGCGCACTTCAGGCGCAGCCCGCCTCTGCGCGCTCTTTGCTCCAATTCTCGGGAAGCCAGCCTTGCGCGCTTCCGGCGCAGCCCGCCGTTGCGCGTTCTCCGGAGGCACCCACTCCCAACTCCTTGGCGCTTCCCGGGACTAGCCTTTTGGCGCGTCCCGGGGACTTTTCCCCTTGCCTATTGGCTCAACCCGGGGAGTCCCCCCGCCTTTCGGCCCCTCCGAGAGCTCCCTATAGCCCATTGGCGCACGCTGGTCTCGCGCCACCCGGGCCCTATATCGCGTTGCCGCAGCCGCGCAGCTCTCCAGGGCCGGCGCCTTCTGGTGCCCCTTCGCCTTCACAGCTCCATCAACCTTCTCCAACAGTCACCCTCCTGCCGCGCTCCGCGCCCCTCCTCCCGCCTCCTACGCCGAGGCTTTACGGCCAGACCGGGGGAGCCGTTCGCCATTGGGCTCTGTGGAGATCCAGCTCCCAGACTCAGAGTTTCTGCCTGCTTCCGTCGGTGACCCCATCCGGGTCCCCTTCGCCGCATCAGAGATCTCTGCCCTATCCTCCTTTTTTTCCAAGACATTTGTGCTCAAGTTCGGGTCCGGATGCCCGAAGATCTCCCTAGCTGCGGAAGCCATCGCCAAGTGGGGCCTCTCTGCAGCTTTTCGGGTCGCCCCGCTAGACCCTAAGCACATGCTCCTTCACCTCTCTTTCGAGTCGGATTATACGATAGTCCGTGCCAAGGGTATTACCAAAATGGGAACGCAGATCGCTAAAGTGAATGGTCCCCCAATTTCAACCCTAAAATTGATTCAAAAATCATATCAACCTGGATCACACTCCCAAACCTCCCCCTGGTTTGCTTCCCCGCAGCAGCACTAAAACGGATTGCCAGCTCCTTTGGGACCCTGGTGGCCATAGCCGAAGAAACTCGCAACCTCTCCAAGTGCAACTACGCGAAGATTTGCGTGGAGTTAGACCTCGCAAATGATCCCCCCAAAACCATTGAGATAGAGCTCGAAGATGTTTTTCACAGCCAACCGCTGGTCTACGACAACAACATCATCTTCTGCAAACACTCCCAGATGAGCGGCCACCTAATTCAGTACTGTTTCAGAGCTCATCCTGAACTAAAAAAGAAAATCCCGTGCACCCCTAGCGTGACCACAGCACATAGAGACTCCTCCACTATCATACACAAATCAAATTCTGACCCCCTCCCTCAGATAGAAGGCCAGCATCGCCCTCCCTCGCCCGACCCGGCCAGCCATGTTATCGTCCCTTTCACTCCCTCCACCCTCTCCCTCCACAACTCATTTGACCTCCTATTCGACACCCTTTCAGTTGACGCCAACAATGACCATAATGACCACATCGAGCACCCGTCCACCACTTCCGGTCAACATTATCCCCCCAAGATCAGAGGCCCACCTGAGATCATCACATTACCCCAAATCGAGGTCTCTCTCTCTACCAAATCACCAGTCGACATCCATCCACATTCGGGAGAAGTCTCAACGGAGATCAGATCGGAGAGGTCAGAGGAGCAGCAACCAGGCTCAGAGCCCCTCCTAGAATATTCTACCCTCTCAAAGGACGCCTAAACCTCTCTCAGCCACCCCGTAACTGGCAGCTCCACCCTCCCGAAGGACACTCAAAACTCACTCAGTACCTTAACCGGCAGATTCTGGCAAGCACAAGAGGCAGGATTTCTGGACCGTGACAATCCCTTATGCGCCCTGGAAGAACAAGACAACGACCCCACCTATCACCGACACCGACGTCGAGGGAAGCAGTGAGCAAGGCCAGACCGACAAAGATACCGAAAACAATGGGCACACAGCTCAATAAAAAAAATCCTCCAAGAAAAGCAAAAACAATCAAAAGCTGGTGACAGCTAGAAATACAAGGTCCGGAACGAAGCACAACCACCCTCACCCCAGTCCCTCGTCCAATGCTTAACATTATCTCCTAAAATGTAAGGGGGCTAGGCAACAAATCGACGATGAACAGATTGATCAGCCTCAAGAAGACTCATCACATTGATCTATTAATCATTATCGAACCTAAAATCCCCAAAGTAGAATAAAAACCATTAAACTCAAGTTAGGCTTCCCTCAGGCCATCGCTGGTGGCAATGACATCTGGCTTTTTCTTGCCCAAGAATTCAAATTTGGCATCATTCACGACTCTTCCCAAGCTCTCACCTGCTGGATCGAACACCCGGCTCTCAAGTCTCCCTCCGTCCTCTCCGCCGTGCATGGCAGTTGCGACATCCCCGAACGCAGATTGCTCTGGGCCGACCTGATGTGGGTTCATTCCCAGGGTCTCCCATGGCTTTGCATTGGAGGCTTTAACACGGTTTCATGCAGAGAGGAGAAGTCAGGTGGTCGTTCTCCTCCCAAACCAGCGATGGATGATTTCAACAATTTTACCTTCCTCGGACACCTCACCCCTCCCCTTCCTCGGTAGTGCATTCACCTGGTGCAACATGCAGAAAGGCCATCGGCGACAATACTCCAGATTAGATCGAGCGTTGATCAACGAAAACTGGACCGACATGGGCCTAATCACTAATCTCTCTCATCTGAACTCTACCGAATCAGATCACTCTCCTCTTCTCGTCCAGATCACCAACAAGCTCACCTACAAGAAGAAAGCTTTCTGCTTCCTCGACTTTTGGCGCCACCACCCATAATTCTAGAACATCGTGGCGGCTGCTTGGAACTCCATCTCGGTCCCTGACCCGATAGCTCGTTTGGCGACTAAGCTTAAAGCCACCCGTAAGGCCCTATCGTCCTGGAGCTTTCAGGCATAAGGAGACATTTTCCAGGCTATCAGGGAGACGGAGGACGACGTCACTCGCACAGAATCCACTTTTGCCAGTAACAGATCCCCGGAGGCCCGCGCCTCCCTCAACCTTGCCAAAGCACTCCTTAAATCCAGGCTGAGAGTGGAGAACGAATTCTGGCGGCAAAAAGCTAGATCTACCTGGGACACCGACGGCGACCGGAATACCAGGTTCTTTCATGCCTGCGTCAAAGGACGCAGAAACAAATTACAATTACACCGGATCCTCGACGACAACGGCAACCTAGTCGACAACCAAGCCGGTATTCAGGCCGCGACGACGAACTTCTACTCCAAGCTTTTCACCAAAGAGCAGGTCGTGTATGACGAGACGCTTTTGTCGGTTATTCCTTCCTTCATCAGCGATAACGACAACGAGACCCTGCTTACCACCACCTCGGAGGAGGAGGTCAGAGCTGCAGTCTGGTCCATTAATGAGCACAGTGCCCCTGGGCCGGACGGCTTCAACGGAGTATTCTTCAGAGCTTGCTGGAACATCATCAAAACTGACTTAGTCGAAGCCACTATAGCCTTCCTCCAAGGGGCCAGATACCCCAAGTCGATTTCTTGCGCCAACATCATCCTCATCCCCAAAAAAGACAATCCGGAGAACTTTAAAGACTTTCGTCCGATCAGTCTCTATACCTTCACCAACAAGATCATATCCAAGATCATCGCCTCTCGGATGTATGATCTCCTCTCCAAGATCATCTCCGAAGAGCAAAGCGGGTTTGTCAAAGGTCGTCACATAACAGACAACATCCTACTTGCGCAAGAGATGATCAAATGCATAAAGTTTCCGTCGAGGGGGGGAACGTGGCCATTAAACTTGACATGGAAAAAGCGTATGACCGCCTGGACTGGCAATTCATGATTTGGGTTTTCACGGCATTTGGCTTTGCTGAAACTTGGATAGACATCGTCTTCAAATCCATTAATAACGCGTGGTTCTCCACTGTCATCAATAGCTAGACTTCTGGTTTCTTTCGTTTTACTCGCGGGGTTAGACAAGGAGATCCGCTCTCTTCCACCATTTTTATCATTGCAGCCGAAGCCCTCAATAGAAGCCTCAATAGTATGCCTAGAATGTCCAATTTCAACCACTTCTACACCACCACCGGTTGTCCGCTTATCACTCACCTGGCCTACATCGACGATATCCTCATTTTTTCCTCCGGAGACAGCGGTTCGATCGACGTCGTCTTGAGCACGATCGCCAGATACACTACCTGCTCTGGCCAGCGCGTCAACAGCAACAAGAGCGTCATCTACACTCATCACAAAGCAGACAGAACCCGCTCTACTCTGCTCGCCAACATGACCTCCTTCAGCACGTCATACCCCCTTCCTTTACCTTGGATGCCCGCTGGTGTACGGTAGGGCTAACTCTGGTATATACGAGCCACTTGCTGACAAGATCCGTAAACTCATCGCAGGATGGCACAACGCTATCTTATCCCCAGGAGGCAAAATGATTTTCATCAAACACGTCCTTTCATCCATTCCGATGTACATCCTGGCCGTTTGCTCCCCACCATTGAAGGTGCTCCACTCTCTCGAATCATTCTTCGCCAAGTTTTTCTGGGGCCATAACGACGACAAGGACAAACATCAATGGGCCGGATGGGAGTCGATGGCCAAACCTACTGATGAAGGAGGTCTGGGCTTCAGCAGACTGGCCCACATCGTGGACGCCTGCTCCACTAAGCTATGTTGGAAGTTGTGCACCGAGTCCTCTTTATGGACGAGGTTCATGAGAGCTAGGTACTCCAGATTTTCCCATCTGTCGGAAGCGTGCACTAACAACAGATCCTCATCATCGTGGCGCCGCATCGTTCGGGGTCGCAGAATCGCCGAACCTCTCATTCTTCTCCAGTTGGGAGACGGTCGCTCCTCGGCCTGTCTGGAACGGTGGTTAGGCTCAGATATCATTCATCCCAACACCCTTACTCCGTAGGGCTGTGAGATTAGAGACCTTTGGGAGGTCAATTCCAGATGGAATTGGAGGAAGGTCAGAGATTGGATGGGTCAGCCGACGACCAACCGTCTTCTTGCGACTAATCTGCAAATTTCTGAAACTCGCGACACTTGGAAATGGTCTCCCAACCCGGGTGGGACATTCACCTTGGCTTCCGCCAGACTCGTTGTCAGAGACAGAGGAGTACCGAACATCGTTTATGCTAATTTTTGGCAGGCTTGCATTCCCATCAAATGGTCTATCCTCATCTGGCTTGCTATTCGTCGGAAGATTCCGACGGATGATATCATCAAAAATATGGGATTCAGCCTCGTTTCTAAATATCACTACTGCGAGGAATACAAGTCGGAATCAGCAGAACACATCCTTCTTTCAGGAGATCTGGCTGCTGGCATATGGTCAACGCTTCATAATAGTCTTCATATTGCTCAACCGACTGGGGGCTTCTACGATCTCCTGGCCTTCTGGAGCCGCTCCCACGGACATCAGATCGAAGCAGCCGCCGGTATTTGGGTTCTTTGGAAAAATAGGAACAAATTTCGATATGAGGGGCGCCAAATCCACCATACACAGTTGTTCAAAGAGGTCATCAGACAGTGCTACAAAGTCCGGAGGCGCTGCTCTCACGTCTCCAACTCGTTCTAGGAAGCCCTAGCTTAGGCCGTCCTCCCCCCTACTTTTTGGTCTGCGCGTCGCGCACTTGTCTCTTTCTGTCTTTTTGTTGCGCTTAATGCACTTACTTGTATAGGCTTCGGCATTTTGCGCCTATTTCTTCAATAAAAGTTAGGGGTTCCAAAAAATAAAAATAAAAATAAAAATAAAAATAAAAAATTATATATATATATATATATATATATATATATATATATTATATATATATTATATATATATATATATATATATATATAAGGAGTACAGGGTCGCCTCCCTTGATTCGAAGCATATTCTGCTACACCTATCCTCCGAACTAGACCACAGGACGGTGTGGGCCAAAGGCACCGGGCGGGTAGACTCCCACCAGATGAAGATTATCAAGTAGGCTCAGCACTTTAACACCAAGGAAGACTCGGCGACGGTTACCGCCTGGGTCACCTTACCCAATCTTCCCCTCGTTTGCTTCGTTCCGGCAGCCCTAAAGCGTATTGCTAATTCTTTCGGTACTTATGTGGCCACCGCAGACGAAACTAGCAACATGACAAAAGCTCACTATGCCAAGATATGTGTGGAACTCGACCTCACATCAGACCCTCCCAACCATATCCTCATTGAACTTGGAAACCAAACTCAAACTCAACAAATCATCTACGACAACGACGTGATCTTCTGCACCCACTGCCATTTACGGGGTCACCTATCAAAGCACTGCCGCCGTCTCCATCCAGAGCTGAGAAAGAAACCAGAGAGGGCCGATATCCATCCTAAAAAGAACCAGCGCCACAACCTCGACCAATCTCTACTGCTCCCTCTCCCGAACTCCCACACTAGATTCAACTCCAACGAAGGCAAAACCAGCTCAGCCAACTCAGCAGATAAAGCTGTGGTCCCCTACCACCCACCTAACCCTTCCCTGTCAAATCAATTCAGCGCACTCGCGTCAGAAACTATCACCCCCACCCAAGATTTGGTCGGTCATGCTGCCATCGACCAGGAACCCGGAACGACCATCGAGGACCACAGCCCTCCCTTCCGAGGATTCAGAAGAGTCTCTCCAATAGCCGTCGACTTGCATTCCTCCACCATCGAAGCTCTAGCCATACTAGGGCCAGAGCAGGCATTTAGAGGTCTTCAGGTCCTTGCCGCTGGATTCCCTCTCCAAGCGGAAGGGGACCAGATCGGCATCAGCGACGACTCCCTCCTCATCCCCCCAGAGCAGTCCGACCTCGATTCAGTAGGAGAAACGGTAATCCTCCTCAAAACCGCGAGGACCTTTCCTCCGGCACATCTCATAAGAAGACAGAGGAACCATCCTTCACCAACCGGAAAGCAGACACAAAAGGGAACGCCAAATCCCCGTCCATATTAACTAGGTCCGCTGCGAAGCAGTCCAACCAAAACCTCCAAAAGTCCCATTAATGCTGAATATTCTCTTCTGGAATGTCCGCGGCCTGGCGAACAAACCTACGATGAGGAGAATCATCAGCATCAAAAAAATCCACAAGATCGACATCTTGATTATCATCGAACCCAAAATATCTTCCAAGAGGCTCAAATCCATTCAACTGCAGTTAGGATTTCATTCGGCCATTGCCGGCAGACACGACATCTGGATCCTCTGCTCCAAAGCCGTCAATATGGATGTCATCCACGACTCCAGTCAAGCCCTGTCTTGCTGGATGGAACATCCTCTTATCCCCAAACGTGCCATCCTTTTTGCGGTTCACGGCAGTTGTGACATTGCTGAACGTAGACTCCTTTGGCACGATCTCCTTGATACCTTCCACCAAAACCGCAACCTCCCATGGCTCTGCATCGGAGATTTCAATGCCATCACCTGCAGAGAAGAGAAGATTGGTGGCCGTCCTCCCCCTCTTCCTGCCATGCAAGACTTCAACAACTTCATCTTTAACTCCCACCTCACCCCCCTTCCGTTCACTGGCAACGCTTTCACCTGGTGCAATATGCAGGAAGGCGACCACCAGCAATTCTTCTGCCTTGATAGGGCGTTTACGAACGCCCACTGGCTTGACACTAGGACTGTCTCCAAGCTTTCACACCTCAACGCCAACGAATCTGATCACGCCCCCCTGCTTGTGGGCATTACCAGAAGATCCAACCATTCGAGAAGGAGCTTTCGCTTCCTGGACTTCTGGAGCGAGCACCCCCAATTCTTAGGGGTCATTACGGAAGCGTGGAATAGCGCAGACTCCGTTGATCCCCTTAATCGCGTGGCCATCAAGCTCTAGGCCACGAGGAAAGCTTTGACAACATGGAGCAAGCAAGCTTACGGAGATATCTTCCAATCCATTCACAAGGTGGAAGACGACGTAACCCGGGCTGAAGCGACATACATGGCCAACTGCACGCCTGATACCCAGAAAGTGCTGAATCTCACCAAAGCCATCCTCAAATTCAGACTGAAGATTGAAATAGACTTCTGGAAGCAGAAAGCTAGGATTAAATGGGACAGCGAGGGAGACAACAACTCCAGTTTCTTCCACGCCTGCGTTAACGGACAGAGACAAAAACTCACTATCCATCAGATTGCCACAGAAAACGGCACCATCGTCTCCGATCAAAAGGGTATACAAGAGGAAGCCGTGAAGTTCTACTCCAAACTGTTTTCCAAGGAGAGGATTATTAAAGACAACACCTTTTTGGACGGGGTTCCCTACCTAATTAGCGACACCGACAATTACCTGCTTGAACAGCCTCCCTCCGAGGCAGAAGTGAAAGAAGCAGTATGGGACCTCGACGAGCACAGCGCCCCAGGGCCAGACGGATTTTTAGGGGTATTTTTCTGCACTTGCTGGGATATCACCAAGACTGACATCCACAATGCGACCTCCGCCTTCCTCCAAGGAGCCACCTATCCCAGAGCCATATCGAGCACCAACCTCATCCTCATCCCCAAGAAAGACAACCCTGAGACTTTTCACGACTTTCGACCTATCAGTCTCTGTACCTTTACCAACAAGATCATATCCAAGACTATCGCCTCCCGAATGGCAGGCCTTCTTCCTAAGATCATCTCGGAGGAGCAGAGTGGTTTTGTTCGGGGGAGAAATATCCAAGACAACATGCTAGCTCAAGAGTTAGTCACTTGCATGAAATTTCCAGCCAGAGGGAGCAACATTGCTATTAAATTAGATATGGAGAAAGCCTACGACAGACTTGACTGGCAATTTATGATTTGGGTATTCAGGGTCTTCGGCTTCTCCGAAAACTGGACCAACGTGGTTTGGAGATTGATCAGCAACTCATGGTTCTCAACGGTTATCAACGGCCAGGCGGATGGGTTCTTCAAATCTACCCGCGGGGTCAGGAAAGGGGATCCGCTATCCTCCACTATCTTCATCATTACGGCGGATGCTTTGAGCAGAAACCTTAACAAAATGACGAACACCCCTAATTTCCAGCACTACCATACGGCCAGCGGCTGCCCAATCATCACCCACCTGGCCTTCATCGAAGATATCCTCATCTTCTCAGCCGGAGACGCAGGGTCGGTGGAAGTCGTCCACAAGACACTCCAGACCTATGAAAAGTGCTAAAGGCAGAAGATCAACCCGGATAAGAGCGTCATCTACACTCACCACAAGATCAAGAGAGAGCAAGCGGCCAGCATATCGACTACCACTTCTTTCCCGATCAAGCACCCTCCATTCCTCTACCTTGGGTGCCCCCTCGTGTATGGAAAATCCAACGCCGGGATCTTCGAGGGTTTGACCAACCGTATCAGGAAAAAGCTTGAGGGCTGGCACAATGCCACCCTTTCCCCAGGAGGCAAGATTATTCTCGTCAACCACGTCCTCACTTCTATTCCCATCTACACCCTGACAGCGTGCTCCTCCCAAGAAAGTCCTTTCCCACATTGAGAGCATCTTCAGCAATTTCTATGGGGTTACAGCGGCGGTCACGAGAAGCACCATTGGGCCAGTTGGGACACCATGGCTCGCCCAACTGCAGAGGGGGGGTCTAGGCTTTACCAAACTTTCTCACATTGTTAACGCCTTCTCGATGAAGTTGTGGTCGACGCTTCGCACCAGCAAGAACTTATGGTCCAGGTTCATGAAGGCCAGATATTACAAGCATATCCACCCATCCACGGCTACCGCTAACAGTAGATCCTCCGCGGCCTGGCGCCGCATACTCCACGGTCGGAACCTAGCTGAACCTGTGATCTGCCTTATGGTGGGCATCGGGGAAGCATCACTATTCTTGGAGCGCTGGATTGGCGACTTCCTGCTTACTCCCACCCCGGCGGCTCCCGGAAACAGTACTATCAAGGATCTTTGGGACCCTCCTAATAACTCTTGGGATTGGAGTAAAGTCAGGTCTTGGGCCGGGCCCGACGCGATCATCTTCATCCGTCGCAGCAACTTGCGGATAGGTCCGGATGCTGATAAGCTCGTGTGGTCGCTCAACGGGACTGGCACCTTCTCGATTAAGTCTGCCAGAAACGCCATCCGGGGCAACACGGCCACGTCTCCTACCATTGCCCCATTCTGGCAGACATGCATCCCCAAGAAGTGGTCTTTCCTCATCTGAAGAGCCCTCCGCAATATCCTCCCCACTGATGACAAGCTCGCTGCCATCGGGTTCAGTCTCGCCTCTGCTTGCACATGCTGCTCGGATCGACAATCGGAAACAGCCAACCACATCCTCAGCCAAGGGGACCTACCGGTCTCGGTATGGAAAGCTCTTTCCCAGCGCTGCAGCTTGCCTTATGGAGGCCAAAACTTTTACCATCTCATGGACAGCTGGGCTTCAACGTTCCATGGCCACCAGATCGTCGCTATGGCTGCCACGTGGGTCATCTGAAAAATTGGAACAAGACGAGATACGAAGGCCATCAATACCGTACGGACCAACTAATTTGGGAAACCATTCGCCAATGCCAAAAGCGGAGACCTCTCTGACCTTCTGGAACTCTCTCCTTTCCTCTGCTTAGTCGTTTTGTTTCTGTTTGCCTCTTGTTTTGTCAGTATACGTGTATAGGCTTCGACATTTTGTGCCTTTTGGTATACTTGTATCGGTCGGCCTTTCGGCCTTTTTGAATAATATATATATATATATATATATATATATATATATATATCGATTATTTTCAAGTACCTATCTAAAATATTTTGGCTAATAAATATATTTTTAAATGCTATAACTATTTCCTAAGAAATATATATAAATACTTATTTCCTTCAAATCAAGTTCTTGACCATGACTATCTAATCACACATTCTTATTTCCTCACGATTGTTCACCTCTTCACAACAACCATGGCTTTGGACTATCTGGACATTATCATGATCGTCGCACCATACCAGGCGTCAGCACCAGGCAAGATACCTTGCCTTTACTGTTTAATTTCTTGCTCAATATCATACATGTTTTATTTTTTATAAGTTATTCTTTCAAAATCCTATGTAGTTGCAATTTATTATATTTTAGTTTCTTTATGCATTTAGCCTAGAGTTAAGGGACCACCTTTGTTTGGGCTGCATTCATGGGCCGACACTTGTGTACCACGATGTCACGTGTCTTATATAGATTCGGACTTGCGTACCGACCGTACATCGGTGCGTACAGGACGAGCGTTAGGATATAACTGCTAATATAGTTGTCTAGAAGACTTAGCAGTTATTACAAATATTGTGGTGTGGATTCAGCACGAGTAGTGCATGGGGAGGGTGAAGACAGTTATTAGGCGCAGGGACTTTCACAAATTTATTTTTTTCTAGCTGCCATTTGTGACTCAGTCGAGAGCTAGTGCACCGTGTATTTATTTACTTTCCTCTAGATGCCACTAGTGCCTCGGTTGAAACACAAATGTGCCATGCATTTACTTTCCTATAGCTGCCGTTAGTGACCCACCCGAGAGACTAGTGTGTTGTGTATTTATTTATTTTCCTCTAGATGCCACTAGTACCTCGGTTGAAATGCTAACGCACCGTGTTTCTAGTCTCGGGAGCCCTTGTGTGGATCGTTGTCTTCAAAATGCATTTGCACATAGAATGGTTAAGGACCTTTAATTGTTTAGACATATGGAATTTTATGTTGAGCTAACTATATTCAATTTATGGCATGATATTATGTGTCTTGTTACATCCCTCTGAGGACCTGGTTATCTCGCCAGGTGTGTGCTCTTATCTTTTGCAGGTGTTCTAGCTCTAGCCGTGATTATCGCTATTTCTTCGAGGATGATTGTACTTGGATCGTCTTCGCTTCGCTCGCCAAAAAAATCATTTCTTTCTCATTTATATTTCCTTTACTTGTTGGTAGTGGATTTGTCTCCGCCCAACATATAGTATCAAGACAATTCATTATTATTATATGATATCTTTTATTCATTTATTTTTGTGTGGATGAGATTAGTTATGGTTCTACTATATTTTACAGGTTATGTATCTATACGAGGCCTATGTACATTGTATGAATACAGCTGGCATGTATACGTTCCTAGTCCTACGTATTTTGGGACTGGGGCGTTACAAGAGGTATGAGCTGTGTCATGGAGTACATAAACAGATTCAAGAATACTAGTATCTAGTGATAACAAGCACTTTTGGAGGATATTGTTAAATTGATACAAGTAATCCAGATACCCTATATGTATAGGTAACCAATATGGGTATACAAGTAAGGGAAAGAACTTACAAGATCTCATAGCTTCAAACTCCATAGGAATCAGCCTAGAAACGTAATAAATGAATAGTTAAGCTTACTATTACTTTTAGGTCATATTTTGACACTGTAATTTATCAAATAGGTTACTTGGACTTCGATATGGATTCTGACCCGTATCCGCAGCTCAGGACCCCAGGCAAGTATACCTTGTCGAACATATACAGTATTTACATTATTTTTCTCTCTCTATTGTATTCTTTCATATTGTCACATGATTTCCATATTGTGATTGGTGTCCTTGATTGTCTTACCTGTTCTAGATTATATGTACGTATAGGATATTCGATATTGCTTGTCTATTAGCCTTCTTCATGTTATCGTGTCTTGTGATAGAGTTGCCAGTTCTACACCTTGTTCTTGACTGGACTATTCTTAATTGGGAGCATCTTGCATTGTATTACAGTTGAGACATACTATAGATTGGGAGTATCTTACATTGTGCTACGACCTATAGCAGATTCTTCGATCTTGATATTGATTGATTGATTTGATTTGTGACATACTATAGATTGGGAGTATCTTGCATTGTACTACGGTTTATAGGTGTCTACTTGATTTTGTAGAGAGGAATTCGATATTAGAATTGGCTAATCTTGGCTGGGAGTATCTTGCATTGTACTACAGTCGAAATCTACTATAGATTGGGAGTATCTTGCATTGTACTACAAGATATAGAGGTTAATCGTTTGATTGATAGCCAAGTCTAGTATTACATTTCCATAGTGCTTGTCATGTTTTAGATATCTTTCTTGCACCGTTCTTATCCTCCTTACATATTATTTACTGTTATATTAGTAGGCATATTTTATGTATCTTGCTAGTCCTCTGAGGACCTGATGATCTCTTTAGGCTTAGTCGAGTTGGAGCCAGGTACAGACGAACAGGTTTGAGCTAGCATTGGACCATGGTACCACTGCAGCTGAGTGTACCTTTGATATTTAGCAGTTTGGACTCATTCACTTCGTATCCATGTTTTTATTTTATTTTCGTCCATTAGTAGTGGATTTGTGTCCACCAGACGTAACTGGAAATTCTTGATAAACTTGATACTCCATTTTATATTATCATTCATGATTCAGTTTCATTTGAGTTAGTTAATTGTATCATATTTTATGAATGAGATCTAGACTGCTGTGTTAGTCATATAGATTCTGTGACTTGTGTATACTAGACGGCGTTCTACCGCCGACACTGTGGCGTAGGGTGGACTTGGACACAGACTCGTATCCGAAAAGTGGGTGCGGGCCGTGACAGCTTTCCCTGTCATGTTATAAGTGCTCTCTATGCGGATCTATATATGCATGATATGAGTGTACCTTGCACTTTCGATCCAAGATCCATCCATACAGGATATAGGTATACCTTACACTTACAACCCCTCGCCCTTAACTATATGAAGGTCACTAGCTTTTCGGGCTAGAATGGACTTATGTTTCTCAAATCGAATATGTAAGACGATGATCACTCTATGCGGTTGCTAACCCAAACAATCAGAGGACCCCCGAAATACTTGGTAAGTGGCTTATCACATGCAATAGCAGGTCGCTAACCGTCTACATAAAGTGCACCAACAATACCAACTTTACCCCGCAGTCCCTCCTAGGCCGAATGGTCCCAACGCCCTGGCGAACAACGTTCGAGAGAAGAAAACACCCGTGCATGGGCAATATATCTTTAAGTCCATTTGACCATGCAACGCATCTTATTTTTCATACAACCAAGCAAGTTTGCCTATCTCTATTTCAATTGGCACAATGCTCCAATATTCTCAACAAACGCCCCGAAGGCTACGAACATTTCGAAGGCACCATGCTACATCGACTGTTATGTCACATCCGTGCCACAACTGTTCTCCTCGTCGCAAAGATGCCATCTTTTTGCAAGTCTCGTCTTGCTGCGCATACTTTGATATAGTTATTCGTCTTTCTTGTATCGTGCATTCGATGCACGCCTCGAAGCCGTATTTCTATGTTCTATGCCTTAGTGTTTAATTCGTTAGACTTATGTTCCTTCCTTCCGACTTGTGCAACTGAGGCACGCCTCGATAGGGTATTCAATGTTCTATAGCTTGTGCACTGAGGCACTCGCGCCAATATTATCTTTCAATGTTCTAGCATACTAACTCGTGTGCGGGGCACGAATGTCTTGTGCACTGAGGCACTCGTCGATACAGTTATCCCATGTTCTTATGGCTTGCACACCGAGGCGCTCGCCTTTGCGATATTCAATGTTCTATAGCGACTCGTACATTTGCTGTACGATTCATTTCAATTGTTCTATCTAGTGTTCGACATGCACTATATTTATCTCTCTATCAAGCTACGCCCGTGGCATCGATAGGTCAACTCAGCATGCAATGATATATATTTTTTACTTAGGCATGAAGGAGTAGGAAAGAGAAGTCAATGTCCCCCCACCTTGAGTCGAAACTCCTTATCATTTTGCCGAGCTGATGCGGCTCGATTTCATAACTTCGTTGTACGGCCAACTCTCCTGACTTAGCCATTCGAGCACTTCGTGCTTCATTGAATTATACGACTGATTTGGTTTATCGTGCCAACGCCTCAGTCCGTCGCAAGGCGACGATTGATTTTGCGGACCCTTTTCTGAATAAAAAAAATGTCGACCTATAATATTTTAGCATAAATGTATAATCTGCACACGAAACCAACGAAAATCAATACTTGTTCATATCGGTCAATTGCCTTGCGTTGATTCGATTTCTTAGAATCTTCGAACCGACTCAATGCTTTGCCTCGGGGCAACTTAACACTTGCATCGTTCTTACTCGATGCATTCCTCGGGTCAATGTAACTATTCGACTCGATGCATCCTTTCGGGACAATGTAACTCTTTGTATCGATTCGCATCGATACGTAATCGGGTCAACGCAACTCTTCGAGTCAACAGCTCAGTATAATGCACCGGATGGAGCGGGGCATTACATTCACCATCTTCGGTGGCCTCCTCTTGGTCGAGCAGGGCCCATCATCGCTGGTGCCGTCAGTTGTCGAGAAGCTCCTTCGTATGAGCCCTACCGCTGCCATGCATCAGCGCTACCAGCACCTCCGACATCTTCGCGTCCCCATCTGCACCTCACCGGCACAGTCTTCCATTCTCACTTCCCTCTCTCTCAAATTACTTCAGTAGAAAAAGAAAGCAAAAGAGGAAAGCAAATACAGAGGAGAGTGAAAGAGGCTCAGTTCTCTTGCTTCCTTCCTTTCTTTTCTTTTCTCTCTCTTCACTCTTGCAGCACAATTTTTCATTTTTTTTGGCCACAAGTGAGCGGAAGGTCAAAGGAGGGGGGCAACTCTGATTTGTGTCAGAAATCACAGTTTTACCAAGCAGTTTCATTTCCAAACCAAGTGGTAAAACTCGAATTTTCAATGGACAGTTATAGCAGAAAGTGACACTTTTCGCTTACCTACTGCTATCCAAACAGCCCCTTAGGTAAACTGGTAGGCTTCACGTAAAACAAAATCAAATATATGTTTATTCATTACCTATTAATTAAAATGATCATTAAAATTAAAAAAATGACTGGGTAATTTTAGAATAAGAGATATAAGAGAGGGACCCATAATAATAGCATTACACTACCTTCTGAGTATAGAGGGGGGTGAATATAGTTCATGTCAATAATTATCAACTAAAAAAGTATATGGCTATACTATGCAAGTAAAGTACGGAATAATAAATAACTTGCAGGTAAGTAAACTAAAGTAAAGAGATCAAACAAATAACACCAAGATTTTATACTTGTCTCCCTCTTAGATGACTAATCCAGCCTTGAGAACTCTTGCTCGATGTTAAATTCACTATCTCGTAAAAATGCAGGCTTTTATCCGTAGACTTGCAACTTTTTTACAAATTGTACTTTTATCCGAAAAGCACAACGACTTTTAGACTTCTTTGAAATGATCTTGGAACTTTTCAAGTTTGTACAACTCGAACAACTTCTAATCGACTCGAACTTGGCACGCAGGGATTAAGAAGCTGTTGCTTTGTAGATTAGAAGATTGTAAAGCACTTAGATGAAATAAGATATGAAAGAGATGAATGAATGAATGAGTGATTGAATGATTGAGTGATTTAGAAATAGAGAAATGGACTCTATTTATAGGAATCTGGGAAGCAGAGTTCGGCCCGAGTTCTGTCCTCCAACCTTCAAAAAATCGAACATTGAGTTCCTAGTCAGGGGGAAGACCATTTATCCAGGAAGACCAAATCTGGCTAACCAAGTTGGTCATAGTTCGGTAGGCCTCATTCCAGAATGTTGATTTTGGTTTTGTAGGCTTTTTGATTTGTTTCTAGTGGACTATTTTGATTGGGCTTTGGACAGTTTTGAAGAGGACAGAGTAGAGGAATTCAGAATCTCTGTTTGTAAAGTAAGACTCGACTCACATTATTTCCTATACTCAAATAAATATAAAAATACATACTCAATAACGATCTTCAATTAATGCAACGTCCTGACTTCGATGATGTAGTAGTGCTGTTGACTTGTATTCTTATGTGCCGTATTGAATCATATTAATTATTGTTTAGTCGATTATCAAAACAAGGTTCGTTGTGATCAGTTTGGTTCAACAATCTTCCCCAATTTGATAATGATTAATACGCCAGTATTCATACCTGGGCACGTTGTTGAAATAAGTCAAAGAATGTTCCACGTTCCAAATAGCTAAAGAATGTTCCATGTTCCAAATAGCTAAAGAATGTTCCAAATAGCTCCCCTATAATATTGTGCGTATATCTCTCCCCGTTGTCACTAGATCAAATCGTGAATGAGTTTCCTTGAAACAACAAATCATACAAGAGAGATGCAATATCGTAGTAAAATAAGAACACTAAATCTATCGACATCATTGTAATATAGAATGGACCTGAACAAGAGCCACCATAGAACAAAATCAAAAGTGCATAAAGAAAATATCATAAAGTGCATAATGAAAGTACAACTAATAAGCATAAAGTACTTCACTAATAAACAGAAATACAAAGTGCATAAAATCAAACTAGAACATCAGTCTCCAGGACGAACTAAATAAAACATCTAACTGAGTAGATGATTAAATAAACTAGAAAGATGAATCATCATTAGAAGATGCAGTATCAACGGCGCGATCTAGATCATAGTAAGCCACGGATGGATCAAAGTATCGCTGAATCTCTGAATCATCCACATGGTGTCCAGCTCTATGAGGATGACGAACCAGTAGAATGGGTCCACCAGGAGAAGCGTGGGCCATACTCTACTTAATGTATGGTATAGAGTTTCCAAGAGCATGGACACGCAAAATAGAATGATAGCAATCTTCCGAAAATGAGCATCGTCCAAATGGAATCGATCTCGCAACATATTCTGGATCGAGTCCAGAGTAGCAGCAGGAGCAGCATGAGGCTGAACATCATCAGAGTCTAGAGCCTAGAGAGGTGGTGGAGGTGCATGACCAGTCCTACGATCCCTTTTCAAAAAATGAGGGGTATCGATGAAATGATAGTCGTCGAGAGGAATGCCAAAGTCATGGAATATCATAGGTTGATACATAGCAAACATATGGTTTCGTCCTTGTTTCCTTGCACGAATCATATAATTCATCATCGTACGAGAAAAGTTAAACGGGATGGTATAATGCAGATGATAAAGAGCAGCAATTTTCAAATAATTGACTTCATTAAATGAACCAATCTTAGGTAAAATAGATAAAAAGACAATGCGATGAAGTTCATAGAATCGTTGGTTCAGATAGTGTCACGACCCGCACCCGCTATAAGGGCACGTGCACGTGACAACGCCCAGCTCTCACCGTAAAAACGGCGTGGAACGCTGTAGGTTTTCTACTCTAAACAGTTTATATACATATATCAAAAACCTGTCGAGAATATGGTCAACTCCGAGCGGAGGACAAGCAATGAATATATATGAGTACTCAATCACAACTCTAAGATGATAAAGTAAAGACTGAAAGATAAAGACAACAAGACGATAAAAATAATAACCTGTCAAGTCCAAAATACAAATAATATACAAGTCCAAGTATCTAATACAATCCATAATAATAACAGTCTCAAAAGTAGCTGGAGACAAGGTTCAGTACAAAAGACCTACTCTAACTAAGCGATAGGTAAGGTCTCGTCAGGCGGAGCTAAGCCCTGCTGGACCAACGTCTCCAAGTCTATGCCCACTACATCATCCAGACCGTAGTAGGTACAGTAATCCCCCTCATCAGTATCTGTAATATTTTTTCAACATATCCTGTCAGGATGGAACGAGTACAATCTACTAACAGCAGTTCACAAGATATGACAAAAGCTATAAGACTGTAAATAGAGAGTATATACAAGAAAGTCATGGAATTTACATGTGAGTATCATGGAAAGGTAATCTGTAAAACTAGAGCTAGAACAAGGCAAGTAAACTAATCATGGCATGTACAAGAATCAAGAATCATATATCTAGGTATGTGAGTACTAGCTACAATATGTGGCCGGCTTGGGAACTTGCACAAATAGTAATCGGCCTGGCTAATCATACGTGGGGTGTATGATCAATACTCACAATCAATAGGTGCACAATGGGTGCACAATAGGCTATGACCACATATCTACACTAATACTCCCCGCCCCCGACTGGTAGAGTGGATCCAAGCAAGACACATTATAACATGGGATTCTACGAGAATGGAGCAAGTCTCCTCGAGAATCGGTATCCATATATTGCACAAGAACTACAAGGGAGCTTGCACAAGATATACCAAGATAACGAGGAATAACATCTCATGTCGGGATCCATGAATACCAATCCGTATGACCAATGTGTCGAGAACAGCATATCTACACTAATACATAAATTATAACAATCATCGTAAATTGAAAAAGTGTCAGAGAATGTACTCGCCTGTAATAAGATATGATATGTCAACGGGATCCGATGCTGCGTCTCGAGGACCTATAGAGAACAAGACGTATCAATACTATCTTTAGGAAGTAAAGTCAAATCAATTTAAATCCTATTAAGTCATTCTAGGTCAAGACAAGTCAAACTAAGTCAATCTAGGTCGAACAAGGTCAAACTAGATTGTACATGGTCGATCGAAGTCATTTTAGGCCAAGCTAGGTCATACTGGGTCAATGCAAGTCAAACGGAATTAATCTAGGTCGATTTAAGTCAACGGTTGACTTTTGGTCAACTGGTCAACTCTGGTCAACTCTAGGTCAACCCTAGGTCAATCCTAGGTCAATGGTGACTAATAGTTGACTTTTGATCAACTGCCCAAGTTTAATGGAATTTGGGACTATATTGGGTAAAGTGTTGACCCATAGTTGACTTTTGGTCTAAAAAGTCAACCGTAGTCAACCGGGGTCAAGACTAGGTTTAGGCGACTATTTCTAATCATTACCAACCTCTACAACCCATATCCAAGTCCATCTTGGACTTCGAAACCCAAATCTTGGCCGTAGGCCAATTACCTAATTTACCCCTTTCTAAGGTAAATTTCTAGCCTAGGTGGAAACCTAGTTAGCCTACCTACGCTTGGTATTTCGACCCGTGCTCCCTAGGGTAGTGAGATACTAGCCTATACATATACTACCTACCAAGATACCTAGGTAAAGTGGACGTCTAGTCCATCTTACGGCCCATTGCCGATATCTTGCATATTTTAAGATACGCAATGGTACGGCGCGATACCGGCGCCCTACAACCTGATTTCCATTCGGGAGCCTATCCACAAAGTCTAATTCACGTATTCTAACTCCACGCCAAGTTTCAACTCATTCCGATACTCTGAGCTCCGTTTCACCCTCTAACTCGATCTCCTCTATTTTCTATTTCCCACTTTCCTTCCTATTCTTCTTCTTCTTCTATTTTCTCCTCTTCAAATTCCCCTCCTCTAATTTCTATTCTCCTAATTCATCTTCTTCTAACTCTTCCTCTCATTCCTAATCTCCTTTTCTCTCATTCTTTCCTATTCTAATTTTCTTCCTAACTTCTTCCTATTTTCCCTATTCTTCTAATTCTTCTTCTTTTTCTAATTCTTCTCAACTTCTTCCATTTCTTCTTATCTTTTCCTTAATCTTCTTCTCCTATTCTCTTCTAATTCTAACTTCTTCCTATTTTCCCTATTCTTCTTCTTTTTCTAATTCTTCTCAACTTCTTCCATTTCTTCTTATCTTTTCCTTAATCTTCTTCTCCTATTCTCTTCTAATTCTAACTATCTTCCTACATATATATATATATATATATATATATATATATATATATATATGGGGGGGTTAAGGGGGCAAAATGGGGCTAAATAGGGGCTGAATGGGGGGGGAGGGGAACTGGCAGCTGCTGCTGCCAGTGCTACTGCTGCTACTGCAGCTGGTAGCTGCTGCTACTGCTGGTCTTCTTCTTCTTCTTCTTCTTCTTCTCTTCATCTCTTCTTTCTCTCTCTCATCTTCCTCTCTCTCTCTCTCTCTCTCTCTCTCTCTCTCTCTCTCTCTCTATATCTATATATATATATATATATATATATATATATATATATATATATATATATATATCCCTATACACAAACACACACACATTCACAAACACACACTCATATATCTACATATATATATACACACACACACATACATATATATATATATATATATATATATATATATATATATATATATATATATATATATATATATATATATATATATATATATATATATATATATATATATATAAATATAGACACACACACACATATAGATATATTTATATATACATACACACTCATACAAACACTCACACACTCACAAACACACACTCTCACCACCCATCTCATGACACTCATTCCCACCACCACTCTCACACACCATCACCACTACCATTTCTCTACACACACATACAAATTCAAATATATATATATATATATATATATATATATATATATATATATATATATATATATATATATACACACATATATATATACATATATACATATCTATATATATATATACCACTCTATATATGAAAACCCCTAATAATCCTTAACCTAGATTTTTAGGAAACCTAATAAATTCTATAGGCAAATTGTGGAGAATCTCCTCCTCTACAATTATTATGAAAGCAATAAATGGTAAGGAGGAATTTATAGAGAATTAAAAGCTTACCTAGAAGTGGTTTCTTGGAGGAAGAAGAGCTTGAAAGAAAATAAATTTTTGAAAGAGAGAGAGAGTGTTTGCTTAGTGGAGAAGAAAGAGGGGGGGGGGATGCTCACCTTATGGCCGGCCAAGTGTGTGTGGGGGGGGGGGGGGGGGGGGGGGGGGGGGGTTATTGAGTTTTGGGTGAGATCCAATAACCCTCCAAACCCATTAGACTTAGGTTGGGTTCGGTTTATTTCGGTTTGGTTCGGTTTGTTTCTAATTAACCAATTAAGCCTCTAAAATGACTAATTAAGCCATGGAAATTGGGTTTATGGTTTCTAACCAAATTTGGATGGTATGTGGGCCAAGCTCAGCTAGTATGTGGGTCCCACTAGTGTCCAGGCTACCCGAGTCTCCAACTTAAGTCCGAATTAGATAAAATCCAAACCAAACCAAATAAATCCCTAAAAATCATATAAAATCAAATAAAATTCCTAAAAATTATAAAACTTGAAAATGACGAAAATACCCCTAATTCGAAAACTGGGGGTGACAGATAGCGAGCACGAAGTGCACCGGGAGGACAATGGTTTGGATCACATATGGTGTCATTAAAATTTGCCAGTGTCACATTGTCAACATATTGAAATTGACGGGCATCAACCAAGGCATCTCCAAAAGGAGGTGGGAGGTTGAGAAACCCCGCAAGATCCTTGTCATCAAATTTAATATGAACCCCACAGACACGAGCGTAAATTTTACGATCATCATATGTGAGAGTACAATAAAACATCCTAATCGCATTTAAATAAACACGATTTTGAGTTGATACAAGTTCATCAAGACAAACATCAACAAATATATGTTGGAACTCATCAAATACAGTAAAATTAATTGGAGCACCAATTTATATATTTCGACCACATAAATCTTCGAACCATTCAGTAGAACATTCTAAAGATATAAACAATAATCCATCAAAATCACCTTCATTAGGAAGAGATGGACTGAATAAAGATCCAAAAACATCCTCAGTTGGAGGATTTGAAGAGGAAGCCTCATCGATTCGTCTCTTCTTCCTAGAGAAAATTTTGGGTGCCATGAAATAAAGAGATGAGTGGAAAGATTATACCTTCAAAGATGGGAGAGTAGAGAAACTCAAAGGAATTTCAAATCCTTTGAAGAGAACTCCAAAAATCCACCAATATAAGGAAATCTGTAACCTAGGGTTTCCTATTGAGATGGAGAGGAGAAGGAGGAAGATGAAGAAGGGGATTTTCGGGGGTGCACAGCAGTAAAAAGGGGGCTGTTGTGTAAAAATATAGTTTTATCCCGTGTAAAATCAATGAATGGCTAAGATTTAATCATATTCTGGAACTTAAGTGACCGACTTCGGTCAAGACCGAGTTTGACCCAAATTCGGTTACTTAGGATTTTCAAAATTAAAAATAGAAGGAATTTTGATAGTCAAAGAAATAGAATTTTGAGAAACAATATTGTTTGATAAAAAAATTGTATATTAGTTCTCCAACAAATTATTAAGCTATTTGTTTTTCTTACCTTATGTTTGTAGGACCGATAAACTAGAAATATATACTCTAGAGGGGGTGTCACAATCCGTACCCTGTTTAGGGGCACGAAGACGTGGGTACGTCCAACCTACACTGTAGTATCGACGGAGAATGTTGTATAGGTCGTCTACAGTATCTATCAACTAACAATATGAATCATAAAATCTGTCATCTTCGTACGGAGGAAAAATTATGACATATAAACTATATAATCTCAATCACAAGTCTAAAGGAAGATAGAGCAAGATATTGGAAATGAAGATAAAAGAGATTAACTGAATAGATAGTAAAGTCAATACAACATATGAGTCTAGATGTCTAACACAATAAACACATATCCTGAATATAATAATAAGTCTCAAACCCATAGTCGGAACAATCCGATACAAACTGAAACACTAGGACACTAAACTACTTCTAAGGCACTCTCTAGTGGGCAGGATCCTCCTCGGACTCCTGTGTGCAACTCTCGTATTCCCCTGCTCATAGTAGGTAGAACAATCATCTCAACCATCTAAAATATTATCCAGTCAGGATTGGAGCGAAGTACAACTCAAATAGCAGTTCTAGTTAATTGACAAGTACTATGAAATGTAAATAATAATAAAATACTTGATGAACAGTTTATAGAGACAAGGTACAAAGAAAAGGCAAGTGAATATAGAGCAATAGATGTATAGAGAGGACATGTGAAATGTAAAAACATACATATATGTAATAAAGAGGTAAACCTATCATGCAAAGTATACAACTAACAATCCAGAATATCTGTGCCTAATATCAGTGTTTTGAAATACCAAGCTGACATATGAACGGCTAGAGTGTGATATTCGGCAAACCATACACGTCCGTGTGTGGCCGCTATTATTCCAGTAAGACCATGGGGTAGAAAGGGTATGTTCACATGTCCCCTAGGTATTTCTCCGCCCGAGCAGTACATATGGATCCAGGTCTCGACACGTATCTCAATAATCTAAAGTAGATACATTAGTCCAGTAAAATTATTAGGCATGAAACTACATATCTCAAGTCAAGGAATCCATACAATACCAATCCGTGTGTCCATCGTGTCGAAATTAAGATAGAACACTAGTATAAACATGCATCATAGGGAATATCAATAATAAAAACTATCAGAGAATGTACTCACCTGTCGTCCTGAGCGGTGAATATGAATCGAGGTCCAAAGTGATGTCACACCAACCTAGATATGAGATATACACATAAATTGGTGTTTCAGTAAGTTAAACATGGATATCTAGTGAATGATATGCAAGCTAGGTCAAAACTAGGTCAAGTTTGACTTACAGTTGTGTCACTACCACTTTTCTAGATTTGGGGTTATAACTCTCTAAATTCATTTTGTGGATTTCCTTGATTTTTTTTATATTCCATTTTCGTAGAAAGATATCTTTTTCTATTTAAATTTGTTGAATAAGAAAAATATTAAATTTTTGAAAAACAATTAATTTTATAAAAGTTATTTACTCAAATTTATGTGAATGTTTTGAATCCTAATATTTAAATTTGAGTTTATGGTTATCCTGGTTATTAAGATTCTGTTGAGTAGTTAAGCTCCATATTGATTATTAGTAACCAAATGACACTCTGATTAATAATTACTAGTCCATGTTAATTATTTTCTAATCTATTCACCTTTAATTACCAACTGTTAAGTAAATTCACATATTGTCCTGATTCACTAAATTTTATTATATTTTAGCCATGGCTGTTAAGGAGAGACTTAGATCCCACTCATTTAAATTGTTATTATTTTAGTTTTAACTAATGTTGTAGTTAGTTTTGGTTAGTAATTAACTAACTTTTAAATTAGCTAACAGTTAATTGGTTTTGTAAATAGTTAGTTATTACGAATTAGCTTTGTATTTACTTCTCCATTTTTAAGCAGAAAATAACTGTTTATTAACAATTGACATTTAACTAATTTTATTAATTAATTAGTTTGTTGAGTTTGTTATTAAGTGATTATTAAATAACTAAATTCAGTTGGAATCTGTTACAGATTTAAAGTTCTTGGCCCCAAATCCATGGCTATTTACAATACTGCCATTGTCCAGTCTGGAGAATACATAATAATATTTTATTATAAATATTGATGTCAGCACACTTCCCAATCACTGTCACATCATCACTGACACATCACAGTTTCTCTCTCTACTCTCTCTCACATCACTCTCTTTCTCTCTCTCCACTGTCACTACTGTGGCCGAGCACCACCACCCGCCACCAGTTCTCCGTCGAACGCCATCGTACTGTCGTCGGAGGTCCCTCTTCGACATTCCCACCACCACCACCACCATCATCATCACCACCACCACCACAGGCTTGACCTCGCCATCACCAGAGTCGATCTCCTTTCGACGCCACCGGAGAGCCACCGGATCTCGCCTTCAGTAGCTGGATCCGACCGTTGTCGGCCAGATCTGAGAGCTCTATCACCAGATTTGACGTCAGAGAGAGCACCGGAGTTCGACAGAGCCACCGTGTTCTTACCGGGGCCTCCACGCCACCACCTCATGGACGGCGTTAGCCACTGAAGACCGAGCGCTTCCTCGAAGACCACGCTAGCTTTACAATCGAGGCGCCCTTCAGATATCGAGGAGCCATCTCGACTATAGTGCCCCTCGTGAGACGTGTTGTCTTCTCGAGTGTGTCGTCGCTCTTCGAAGTCGGCCCCACCAGGACTCCTGCTATTGCCGCTGTGCTTGGATCCGCCGCCAAGGAGTCTGCAGCTCGCCGAGGACCGCTGAGGATCGACATCCCCACCGCGACTGGTAAGATCCCGCCCGATCTTCTCGAATCTCTTTCTTGATCTTCATCTTCCGGTTCCTTATTCTCGATCTAGGGTTTTTGAGATTTAGGGTTTGTGAGGAGGAATATGAAGAGATGACATTAGGTTAGGGTTTTGGTTGGGGACGGAGACATGGAAAAGGAGTTTAGGTTTTATATTAGGATCAGACTTGTGGGCCGGGTCTGGGAAGAAGAGACTGGGCTAAGTCACTTGAGCTTAGAAGTTGGGCTCTGGGTTTAGACTTGAGTGTATTTGGTAAGTTGGAGGCTGAGTTCTAAAGAAAATTAATTACAGCAGTATGGGCCGAGTGAAGAATGGTATGGACCAATGGGCTTGAGCCAGGCCACTATCTTAACAGAGTTTAATAATTATAAGTTTAGTTTAAGGGTAATTGGAATATAATGTATGGGCCTGGTACAAACCATTAGGAATGGGCTGGGTATGGTTTGTGCAGGTATTGAGTCGGATTTGTATATTGGAATGGTGTGTTTGGAGAAAGGGATTAGAAATAAAATGTTAGGAGATGTTTTAGATGGGCTGAATCGAATTTTTTGGGCTGATATACATTTATTCTTTTGAATAGAATTATGAATTTATAACAACTAGTGTTAGCAGGCCGAGTTTGGGATCTGGACTCCTGGGTTGTGTGGGCCTGTTTGTTGGGCTTGGTTTTAGGAAAGGAATTATTGTGTTTGGGCTTGTTATAATGATTGGGCTGATAGTTTAAGTAAACCTTTAGATTTAAATATTAGGTTCATTTGATATTGGGTTGCTAGTTTAGGGAAATATTTTAGAGAAGAATAGAAATAGAAGCTGGGCATAGTTAGGATGGGCCGAATTGGATTTAGTGGGTTGGATGGTTCTCACTGTAAATGGCATAATTAGTATTGTTACTATTCTATGTTGTTTATATATATAAGGTTTTAGATATTGTCTGTTAAATAATTTTACCAAAATGGCCCATAACTGATTAACAACTGCTATCATTTTTTACCAATATTTTTAATAGGAAGTTATTTCTATCTTAGTAGTATTGATTAGTTAACTACTGTAAATAAATTATCATTCTTATCAATGTTTCTAGTAATATTTTAATAAAATAAATAATTTAGTAAAGATTTGTAATCTATATAGTTTTTCCCTTAGTAAAATAGTAATTTAACTGATATTTATTTTCAAAGAAACAATTTAGGTATTTTCACTATATATACAGTTTATAAAATATGGTTATTTAGTTTATGGATATGGTTATCTAATGCTTTATTTTAAAACCTAACAAATTGTACAAAAATACCAGGTGACATTTTCATCCATGCAGTACTACTCCCGTGCTTCCATGGCAAGGAAAGTACACGGACTCAAGCTTTTACTTTGTCATTCTGTCTTACATTCATGTACCATATTCTCATATTGGACACGTGTTACATACGATTGCATCGTCCCTTATTCTTCATTGCATTGTGAGTCATTGTTATTACGAGATTGGAGAAAATATTGACTAGTATGTGACCACACCCAACCTAGGAATTGAAAATAGCCTAATTGTACACCTCACGTACGATTAAGCCTAACCTTGTAGAATTGATTGATTGTGGATTGTGGATTGTGGTCCTTAGTCGGTCACACATTAGGTTAATATTTTAAAGGTCATGCTTGCATTGATTGTCGTGTTCATTGTCTTGTTCATTAATTGTCATGTTCATTGTCTTTGCATATTGGTTGTCGTGTCCATTGTTTTCGGTTTTGCATTCCACTTCTGGTACCATAGTTTTATTTTCAGTTCTTGTATTCTAGTTTTACCACTTCTGGTACCATACTATGTGTTTGACGGTAGACCGTCACTTGTTAGCAGATCTGGAGAGCCTGGATATCGAGGTGATAGTGTCGGGAGTTGAGATGCAGATGTGGGGACTGCAGATTCAGTCGGACTTGATAGAGAGGATTAAGTCGACTCAGTTCGAAGATGTTGTTCTGTAGTGTATTCGAGAGTAGGTTCGAGCTGGACTTGCGGATGAGTTTGTCATTGCAGAGGATGGCGTATTGAGGCACGATTCTAGCCTGTGTGTGCCTAGTAGAGACCTTTGGGAGCAGGTTGTGTAGGAGGCCCACAGTTCTCAGTACTCTATGCATCCAGGTGCCAACAAGATGTATAGGGATCTGAAGGAGCATGTATGGTGGTATGGGATGAAGCTGATGGTAGTACGCTTCGTAGCCAGATGTTTGATCTGTTAGCAGGTAAAGGCAGAGAGACAGAGGCCATGAGGACTGTTACAGCCATTGTCCATTCCGGAGTGGAAGTGGAAGCATATTACGATGGACTTTATTTCAGGATTGCCATGTACACCAGGAGAAAAAGACACGATTTGGGTCATCGTAGACAGGTTGACCAAATCAGTCCATTTCTTGCCATTCAAAGTGGGTTTGTCTACGGAGAAGCTAGCAGAGATGTACGTATGTCAGATTGTTAGACTTCATGAAGTTACGGTGAGCATTGTCTCGGATCGAGATAGTCGCTTTACTTTCCATTTCTGGCAGAGTCTGCATACTAGTTTAGGCACTCAGCTCAAGTTTAGTACTGCATACCACCCGCAGATGGACGAACAGTCAGAAAGGACTATTCAGACACTCGAGGATATGCTGCGGACTTGTGTCATTGATTTTGGAGGTTCATGGGAGGATCATTTGCACTTGGTGGAGTTTGCATACAATAATAGTTTCCAGGCCAGCATTGAGATGTCACCATTCGAGGCATTGTACGAACGTAAATGTCGTGCTCCCTTGTCTTGGGATGGCATTAGAGAGCGAGCTTTATTGGGACTTGAGATGGTTGTGGACGCAGCCGAGAAGGTGAAGCTCATCAGAGATAGACTTCGCGTAGCGCAGGACAGACAGCGGCATTGGGCCGATAGCCACCGGAGACCTTTGGAGTTTGAGATATAGCTTAGACATAGGATTAGGATTTTGTTGTTTTATGATTTTGTTTGATCATGTGATTGTTATAGTTAAGTTGGAGACCATGCTTGTGCTAGGTTGGAGATCTGGTGTTCCTAAGGATATCTCCGACATGAGGCGCTATTCGCTTTGGTGGAGGTAAAAAGCTTAGCCCATGCTTCATCGGAGCTTTTGTTATCAGCGTTAGAGTCGGTGATGTTTCATACAGACTGGACTTGTCACCTACATTAGAGGAAATCCACAACGTATTTCACGTGTCGCAGTTGAGACGGTATGTGGCAGATCCCAGCCATATACTGGATCATTCCGATATCGAGGTGGGCCCTACTTTTAGTTATCCAGAATAGCCGGTGGAGATTTTGGATCGACGATAGAAGGTGCTGAGGAACCAGACGATTGGAGGAATCAATCTCCAGGTGTGTCTACTGGAAGAGGGAGGATGAGATGCTCGAGCAATATCCTTATCTTTTTCAGTCTTGAGGTATGACTTTTCTATCCTTCTCATCTGTTCAGTTTTGTCTTTAATTTCGAGGACAAAATTATTTTAAGGAGAGTAGATTTGTCACTACCACTTTTCTAGATTTGGGATATTTTAGTAATTGTGTGATATTTTAAATTTTTGATTATTTTATTATTAATTTGATTGGTGTTGTAGTTTTTGATTGGTGCTTTTGGTATTAGCAGATGGTTTAACCTTAGTTAACCTTGATTAGAAGACTAACCATGTGATTAGAGACTTAATTAACTAATTAGAATTTAAGTTAGAGCTTAGTCCTAATTAGGGAACAATTTAAGTTATTTTTAGGCTATTTAATATATAGTTTTTTGGCCTTTTTGCTAATGGGCTCCTTTGGACTTTAGTTGTATTGTGGCCCATCCTAAACCCTAACCTAACCCTAGCAGCACCCCTGGCCAGCCACAAGAGCAGCCCCCTATATGTGTTATAGTATAGTAGCCGTAAAGCTTTCTCAAAACCCTAGAATTTCCCATTCCCTTCCAATAGCCTCTTTCTTCAATTTCATCCAAATCAGACCAAACGAAGTACGTTGCGATCCTTGGGATGAGAGGAACTACTGGAGACTTGCTAGCAAGGAATTGAAGGCTTTGTACCGGAGAAAATTGGCGTCGGGACGTTTGGAGGCTCGTTCATTGAGATATTGACTCACAATAGGTAAACCCCTCTAACCTTGTAAATTCTAATTTTTTTCATAGATGCATCCATCTAGGTGTCCACGGACTGTAGATATAGTTTGGTAGGATTTTGTATCCGTTTGGTAGGCATATCGGACGCGTGTCGGTGTATGGAACACGTGTTCGATGAAATGCGTCTTAGAATCAAAAGTTCTTATTTTTTGATTAGTTTTCACGATTTGTTGCTGTTTATATTAAAATAAGTTCTGTGAAGACGGATCTCGATTTGACACATTTTGGGTGTCCAAATCGGATACGGGGACGTAGCACGAGATCCCAAGCACTTCCTGCATTCTGAATGTCATAACTCGATGGATATGACACGGTTTGAACGTGAAAATTTTGTGGACAACGTGGAGGCAACCTCTGCCCAGGCGTTGTGAAATTTTACGGATTTCGTTGAGTGGCACGAAGGTATCGCACTGCACTGATTCGGGACACCGTGCACGCGCGCACAACCCTTCTCGACACGCTGTTCGTGTGACGTGTGGACACCGTGTGGGTGCTTGTAAGGGAGGTGTACACCTAGACCTAGACCCACCTAGCTACGTGCATGAGCACAAGGCTTCTTGTGTTGCGTGTAGTTCTATCGAGCACGACACAAGCCACAAGGATTTTCCTATCACATGTACGTGCCTGTGCTAGTATGTTTGGACACGATAAGGACACAGGTTCGACTCTGTGAGGACACGAGCATTACACACACATGTACACCTGTTGGTTTGTCAAGTTTAGAGTTTTTTTGTGTATTTCGGATTTTAGGTTTTGAGTTGGGTTTGTGTAGTATATGGGTTTTTGATACAGAATTGGTTTTGATATTTGAGAATTGATTTTGTGTTTAACTCAGATTTTGAGTTTGACACTGATATTTAGTTTTGTTAGATTTCTGAGATACCTATTGAGTTCAGTTTCTTTTGAGGGTATGTGGTTGATATACATACATGTGAGGGTTGGAAATTACAAGGTATAGTATATAGGTTAGCAATATGGTTGTGTTCTCAGTTTTCTAAGATACATTAGGAGATTTCTTTGTATATGATATATATGTATGAGAGTTGAATACTATTATGGATATGAGATGTATTGAGTGTTGTAGGCTATAGGTTATAGGTATTGGTATATGTATATACGTATGTACTATTGAATGTTAGTGTAGGTTGATAAGTTGAGACTTGGTTTTTTGGTTTTGTTTAAGAGATTGAACTTGTGTTCAATCTCAGTTCTGAGATTGACTTTACCCCCTTACACAATACAACATACACACGCACACACACACTTGCTTTCACTCCTTTGATATATATATACATATATGTATATTAGTATATTTGTGTTTATGATATATATATATATCTATATATATCTATATATATATATATATATATATATATATATATAATATATATATATATATAGATATTTGTGTTTATGTATGTGTATGTATATATACATACAAAATATATATATTATATATATATATATATATATATATATATATATATATATATATATATATATATATTTTTATATATATATATATTATATTTATATATATATATATATATATATCATATATATATATATATATATATATAGTATATTTGTGTTATGTATGTGTATGTCTATATTACATACAAAATATATATATATATATATATATAGATATATATATATATATATCTATATATATATCTTATATATATATATATATATATATATATATATATATATATATATATAGTTATTTGGTTTAGTATGTGTATGCATATACATACACTACATAAACACAAATACTATATAATAGATATATATATATATATATATTATATATATATATATATATATATATTGAAAAAATATATATATAATTGAATTGAATGAATATATTTGATTTTGATATTGAATGAATATATATATCAATTCTAAACTAACTCACCAACCATAAGCTAATATCCAATATTAAAATCACAAATATTAATTCATTCAATATATATAATATTATATATATATATATATATATATATATATATATATATATATATTATATATATCTATATATATATATAATATATATATTGAATGAATGAAATATTTGATTTGATATTGGATATTAGCTTATGGTTGGTGGAGTTAGTTTAGAATTGACCCAATAGGCCTAACTTGGCATAGGTGACTAACGAGTTGACCAAGTTGACAAAAGTCAACTTTGGGTCAAACTTGATCTAAACTTGACCTAAAGGACTTAAAATGACTAGATAACTCAAGTTTGACATAAACTTAGAATAATAGACTAGTTGACTTGGGGTTAACCTAGTTGACCAGATGGTTGACCAGGGTTGACCAGAGTTGACCAAGGGTTGACTTTGACCCAGAATGACCTAGAATCATTTAGAATACATTATAAATTTCTCTAAATTCATGTTGGACACTTTGTAACTGTGGTTGTCTAAATAGGACTCAGAACTCCGGTTCGGACTCATATTCTCATCAGACATTCGGGATATCAGGCGAGTACATTCTCTGACCGTTTTATACTTGTTAGAAATTATATTCTTGTTATAGACTAATTTACTTGATGCTGACATGATGTTATCATGGATTAGTTCTATATGGATCTTTACATGAGATGTTATCCCTCCTCGGATGCATCAGATACATAATGTCATGTGCTTTTCATGAACATCATGTTTCATGGACTCTTATTATTCAGTACACTCATGTGCTCTCATATACTCTCATGATCTCATGAGTTTCATGTATAAACTTTCATGTACAATAAAATAACTTGTCTAGATCCTTGTGTATTGATTGGGGTACGGGAGAGTGGAAGTAGTCATGTGAACAATTTCAAAGTAGTATAATCATGTACAACTCTGTAGTGTAATCATGTACAAATCAAGCCGTTCACATGTTATCTTGTACTCTAAATCACTAGTCACTTACAGTTCTATTACCATACCTAAATTTTTCTGTTATCAAATTCTCTCTTCTTTTCATATTTATTCGTACAGTTTTCATGTACTTTATCTATAGCATGCTTTATATTTTCTCTCATGATATGAACTGGTGAGAGATATGTATATGTTACTGTCCTGATTGGACCGTTAAAATATTAAGAGGATGAGGAGTTCTGCCCTACTTACTAGGAGCTGGCTAGATGACACTGGTGACTGGGCCCTCAGGAGGATCCAACAGTTGCTGAGGACTTCCCATTGTCTAGATTAGACTGCTAGACTAGTTATCTTTATTTATATGTTTTGTCTTTGAGATGTACTTCAGATATTTGGATTTTGATGTTGTTTAAATATCCAAACTTATTAACTTTCAGCTGTAGTCTCTGTTGAGATTATTATCCTCTTTTATCACTTTATTTCCATCTTAGGTTTTGTGATTGAGTTGTACCTTCTATGTTGTCTTCTTTTGGAGAGTATATCATGTACAGGTACAATTATATATTGTTAGATGTTGTGACCTAGGACAGCATTCTACCGCCGACACTGCGGCATAGGTTGGACGTACCCACTTCTCGTGCCCTTACACTGGGTGCGGGTCAGGACAAGTTGACTTTTGGTCAACTGGTAACCTAGTCAAATCTAGGTTAGCTATCCCCTTTCAAGTCATCACCTACTATAGATATACATAATCTATAGCCTAAACATTTATATATATTATATATATATATATATATATATATATATATATAATATAATATATATATATATATTTAATATAGCCTAAACATTACTATATATATTTATATATATCTATATATTTTTTACTATATATTTATATATATATATATATTATATATATATATATATATATATATAGATATTATATATATAAATATATATATATATATATATATATATATATATATATATATATACACAACACATTATCCCACACCCCACACACATATATATATCCTATACACACACACACACACACACACGCACATATATAATATATATATATATATATATATATATATATATATATATATATATATTATATATATATATATAGATATTATATATATATCTATATATAATATTATAATATGGGATATACCCATTTACCACCCTAGGTAATTCTTACCTACACCTACTACCTATCCTATGGTGACACATTACCTATAATATTAGGTAATGCCCACACCTAGATTACTTTGACGAAAAACCCCAAATCTAGATAGGTTTACCCTTTACCTAGATTAGATTGGTAAGAACTCAACTATATTATATATATATATATATATATATATATATATCTATATCCCTCTCAGGTAATCCCTATTACTTACTTAGCCTTAACACCCAATCTCCCCAACACTTCCTTCCCAGATATGACTGATACCCTCTGATACCTTATACTAATCCTTATGAATGGACAAACATGGCCCTTAACCTGTGTACAAAACATTTGCTATGGCCAAAGGGCCAACTGCCCAGAGGGGAAGTCCCTTGCTGCTGCTGCAACATGCAGGACCGGATCCCCTGCTGCAACATGCAGGATCAGATCCCCTGCTGCCATGCAACAAGGCAAAGGCCATCTGCATGTGCTGCTGTTGCTAATGCTACTGTATAAGCAAATGCAGCTGCTGCTGCCATTGCTGCAATGTAAGGCTGCATGATGCATTTGCAGGCAAATGCAAATAAGGCAATGCCTACAAGAGTGATCTCCTGCAGCAATTTGCAATGCCAAGTCTAGCAACTGCTATCTTATCACCCATCCAACACATACAACTCCAAGTACTGACTCATGGACACTCAAAAACTAACATTCACTCTTTAACATCTGATACACTCAAGTATCCTGTCATACCGACACTATCAAATCCTAACTAAAATACCTAAACACTAAACCTTGACTGATACTAACCTTTCACTCCATTACCTATCTGATACCAACACCATCACTCATACACATATGTCCATGGCCTTGCCTCTCACTCACTGAACTCCTATGGATGTATCCTCACTGGTACACTCACACATTCTTATGGGACACTAGCACAAAGATATTGTTCAAATGGGATACTCACAAAGTGGACTCAAGTCACTCACTCACAAACACTAAAGCTAGCCCCACATATGTCTATGGCCTATTGCCTAGACCAAGGAATAGTCAAATGGCCAACAAGGGGGTTCCCCTGCTGCCACTTAAACAATACACATACACTCACACAAGCCCAAAATTATTGATACAAGGCACAAAATAACTGATACTCTAACTGACACTATCTAATCACTCACAAATCTTGATATTAACAAACACTAACTGCACTAACACTCTAACTGATACTCACTATGCTAAACTAATACACCCACTTAAAATCCAACTCCCTAAATCTCGAACCATGTGGCCATGTGGCTAGCCAACTCCATCTGCTGCTACAGCAAACCACCTACACTTACTCACAACTCTGAACCACAGTCCAATGGCCAATTGAGCCCCCTTTCTCACTGTCTGCACCCTAGGGACCAAGTCCCCTACTATTGGCCAAATGTTCTAGACCAAAATAGTACTGCAGTGCAGTGCTCAAGTGTAATGCACTTGGCCTGCACTGTCTCACACGAATCCTGCCCTGGCCAAGGTTTGCACTGTCTCACTCCTCTTATATCCTATTATCTATCTCAAAGTTACTCACTACTAGCACCATTATCTTACAATACTCATATATATTTATATATATATATAATATATATTATATATATATATATATATATATATTATATATATAATATATATATATATATATATATATAATCTATACATCTATACTTATATAACCTTAAGATACTAACACATAGCATCCTATGGCTGATACATCTGGGTGGCCCTATCTAGAAGATACAATTCATGCCTATATGGGACTGGTATATGGTTACTTCATGGACATAGACTAATACACTATCCTATCCTCTATCGAAACTTTAATTGCTAACAACCCTCATACCATAGTGCATTCAAGCCTGCACAGTATAACACCCAGTTTATGAAATTAGGGTATTTTTGAAAAATTATTATTTTTATTATTTATTAATGGTATTATAGTCATAATATGATTTTGGTGATTTAGTTAGTTAAAACCATTTCTAAGTCATGACTTATGACTTTGTGACTTACATTATAACCCTAGTGTAAACCCTAGAGATTTCATAACCTAGAGACTAACCATGATCATGTGAGCCTAGCCATAGGCTTAGAACATCAAATTAGGGCTTTTTAGCCTAAAGGGTATTTTGGTAATTTTTTAGGATTTATTAGGAATTATTTGGATTTATGTGTTTGTATTATTATTTAATTATTGATTAGTGTCATGGAGCCCCTAACCAAGTTTAGCCTAACTAGAGATTAGTTACTAACCTAGAATGCTAAGGGGATAGTATTTGCATGGTTAAAGTATAGAAAATATCTAGATATTTATCCTTGTGTATTTTTTGGAAACCTAAAGATCTAAGCTACCTTACATGGAAGTCAACCTTCCTTAGCTTGGAAGCAACCCAAGGACACCCCCCTTGCCATGGCGGCCAAGGGCACCCTCTAGCACTACCCCCCTTCCTATATAACCCATCATTCCATTCATGATCAATTTTACATGAATCAAACCTAGAAAATCTACCACCTTCAAACCTTGATAACTTGATCAATTTGATCCAAATCACCCTAGTTTCTTGCATTGGACTCCCCTACACTAGAGGATACTAATTAGGGCCTGCTATCAAGATTTTGGAGCTTGGCATCACCAAGAGAAGAGGACACCCCCTACTTGGTGTTTTCTTGAGTTTTTCACTCAAATAGGTAAATACCATAAACCTTGTTAATATTGTGTTTTCTCTCATAGTTGCATGCATCTAGGTACCATGGAACTGTGGGTCAAGTTTGGTAGGATTAGAGTTGGTTTGGTGTCCGTATCGGACACGATCTAGGCTATAAACCCTTGTTTGACGAAATGCCTCAAAGAAATGGTTTTTGTGTTTTCCAAAACAAATTACATTTTTGTGTAGCCCTAGACTTGTAGGTTACAACCCAAGTGGACTGAGCACGTTTTTGTGCTGTGTTGTGTCCAAAATGGACACGAACCCACTGTACGAGGCTCGCGTGCGTGCCATGCTACCACACTCTTCGTGCTCACTGCACAGAGCACGTGGACACGCCAAAATTGGTAGACACGAGGGGGCAATGTCTGCGAACATGCCCCCAAAATCTCACAACTTCTCGTGTCATGTCGAGTGAGAAATCTCACTCGTACTGGACACGCACTGCTGTGCATGCATACGTTTCAGTCGAAAATTCGACTTAGACACGGCCTTGTGTCGCGGGACACGAGTCGAAGACACCCCTGGTGACACGAGCGTGTAGCCCTTCAGTGGCGAATACGAGGACACGACCACGAGATGTGTCGTGTCTCATGGTGTGTCCACGAGCGTGAGGAAGCGTGCACGATGCTGTGTACGCGTGTGCGTATCAGGATTTACCCGATTGGGTTTTTTGAGTGATTGGACACATATTTCATGTCGTGGTGTCGTGTCAGGCACCTAGGACACTAGGGGACCTGTGGGACACACTTACCAATTTAGGTTCGAGCCTTAGCTCGGTTTAGTATGTGTTTGAGATTACCTTTTCGAGAACACAGTCCTATTTCCAGATTTGGGATTTATTCACAGTTTCCAAAATGATTTTCAAACCTATTTTGTTATGATTTATACATATAATGTGATTTTCAGTGTATGGATAGTGTATATATGTATGTGAGTGTGTGGGAGAATTTGGGTATATACACATGTGTGTACATGTGTATTACATGTAGGTATAAATATGTAGTGTGTGGGTGTTTTGTGTGTGTGTTTGGGGGCTGTTTCCTGTTCCAGAAAACTGGAACACACCACCCCCCTTTTCCTGTCCAGCCCATTCTCTCTCTCTCTCACTATTTTCTCCTTCACTCTCTCTAATTCTCTCTTTCACTCTCTCACATCTCTCTCTCTCTATTTCCCTCTCTCTCTCTCTATATATATATATATGTTATATATATTATATATATTATATATTATATATATATATATATTATATATATATATATATATATATATAAATGTTATATATACTATATATATTGGTATATATATAGTTGAGGGTATACATTTATGGGCTTATATATATATATATATATATATATCTATAATATAATATATATATATATATATATATATATATATATCTATATATATATATTATATATATTTTTTTTTTTTTTCTTCTTTTTTTTTTATTTTTTTTTTATTTGTGGGAACCCGATCCACCACGTTACATCCTCATCGCTCATATATATATATATATATAATATATATATATTCTATATATATCTATATATATATATATAATATATAAATATATATATATTATATATATTATATCTATATATATATATATATATATATATATATATATATTATATATATATCTATTTATATATATATATTTATTAATGTATATATGTTAGCTATTTATATATGTATATATATATGTATATATAAATGTGAGTGTGATGTATTATATATAGTATTCACATATTGAATATATATAGGTATAGATAGATTGTATATCTATATATATAGATATGTTATATAAATGACCTTCTAGATATAGGTTTATATAGAAACCTATGACACATAGCCTATAGGCCTAAGTAGTATATTATATATATGTATGTAAGTCATATATATATATATATATATATATATATATATATATATATATATATATATTATATATATATATATATATTGTATAAGGTAGATACCTATATGGTATTAGCCTATGGAACCTAGTTACTAGCCTATGGCCTATGACCAATGAGTTAGGATAAACCATTAGGCCTACTAGACCTAGGTTGACCAAAATGTTGACCATGGTTGACTAAAGTCAACTATTGGTCAAACCATGACCAAATTGACCTAAAAATGACTAGTTTCTAGTCTGACCATGTTTGACCCAATTACCTTACTGACTAGTCTTTGTTTGACCAATACCTTAGTTGGTCTAAGTTTGACCTAGCTTGACCCAGATTGATCATGTTGACTAGTATTGACTTGTTTGACCTTGTTTGACTTTATTTGACCTAGTTTGATTCCCTGTGACCTAGTATGACTTCCTGTGACCCAGTTTGACTGTTGAGTTGACCAAGAGTTGACTTTTGACCAGATTGACCTAGAATCATGTAGTATGCATTGTATACTTTATTTTACCATTGTGGATACATTGTGACTTGTATTACTCTGATTAGGAGCCATACATCTCTCCTCAGGCAGTATCCCTCTTCAGACATTCAGTTATCAGGCGAGTACATTCTCTGACCGTTTCATATTTGTCAGGATTTATTCTTGCTCTAGATTACTTTACTTGATGCTGACACGATTGTTATCACGGATTGGTACTATATGGATCTTTTCATGAGATATTATCCCCCTCGGGAGCATCAGATACAGCATGTTTGTGCTTTTCACGAATCATCATGTATCTCTATGCTTTCATAGATTCACGAATCGCTTGTAACTCATGTACTCTCATGTTCACAGAACCTCTCATGAATCTCCCATTTATGGGCTTATCACGAATCTTAACATAACCTGAATGGATCCTTGTGTATTGATTGGGATGGGGGAGTGGAAATAGTCATGTGGATATTACCCCAGTAGCTATAGTCATGAATCACTCTTAGCTGTAGCCATGAATCTCCTATGCCATTTCATATGTCTATATTTTACTCTGACTCACTAGACACTGCTAGTTCTCTATTATAGTAGATATTTCATTACAGTTATCTCTTTTGCTACATGTATCTTCCTTCAGCGTTTTCGTATTTTACTCTATTGCATGCTTTATATTCCTATCATACTATGCACTGCGTGAGATGTATTGTGCTCGTTCCTGTCCTGACTGGACCTGTTAAAAATATTACAGAGGATGAGGATGAGGCCCTGGTGTCTATCTATTATGGAGCAGGACTAGATGATACTTATGTTGTGGACCCTCAGCAGGATCCACCTGCAGCTGAGGATGTTGCCCCAGTAGTCTAGGCTAGTTTAGCTAGACAGTCTTTTCTGTATTATCATTTTACCTCACATCTGAGTTGTATTTTGAGATGTTGAGATATATATTCTCTTAGACTTATTGTATTATGAGTTGACATTCTGGATGTTATGTATCCTAGACACTTAGACTTATTTCATCTATTCTACTGTTCTCTTTGAGTTACTGTCTATCTATCTATCTTTCATTCTTCTACCTAGATGTGATTGAGATTGTATTCTGTTTGTCACCTCCATTCGGAGAGTATAAAATGTACAGGTACTTTATTTGTTAGATGATTGACCTAGGACAGCGTTCTACCGCCGACACTGCGGCATAGGCTGGACGTACCCACTTCTCGTGCCCTTACTCTAGGGTGCGGGTCGTGACACACAGGCCCAAGCCCCTATCAATTTACTTATTCATCTCCTCTAATTGTGCAAGGGAATCCCTTTCCTGCTGCTAAGGGGACCCCTATTCTCTGTTTACCTGCAGGGCAACTGATCAGAATAGGGGGGTGGAGGCCTTCACACCCATCTGAACTCGAGCCCTCCCAACTCAGATATTTGCTCACCTCCTCCATATAACTGATACTACAAGGTATCCTAAAATAGACTGATGTAAGTCGACCATGGACTGAACCATATGCATCCTCTGCCTTCATGAAACTGACCTCTAATGTTCTAACTAATGCATTCTTAATTAACACTAGGACCAGTACACTCATATTTTCCCTTATATCCCTACCACTAACTCACTGACTGCACCCAAATCCCTGATACTAACTGATACCCTCACTCTCAGTCCTATACCTTACTGACATACTATAGAGACACTAACATAGGCTCACTCTTAGACACCTGGGCACTCACATATGGCCACTCAAGCTCTGATATATTGACACAAGGAATGGGGCTGATACCATATCCTATTTTCCTACATGACATATGTTTCCCTCTACTACATTACTGCCATGCCATGCCATGACTCTTCAGTTGGCTACCTCTTAACCACCCACATAACTCTCAAATTCTAACTGACCAAACTCGACTGATACATACATGCACTGCTACAAGACACAAACACCTGCACACACACTCAAAGGAATGATACATTAAGACACCTCCATTTCACACTGACACTCTTCTCTCCAACTCTCGAGCAGTGGCTAATGTGCTCTGCTATCTAAACTCATCTGTCATATATATATATATATATATATATATATATATATATATATATATATATATATATATATATTTATGTGTGTGTGTGTCACTACCACATTTTAGCTTGAGGGTATTTTGGTCATTATGATTTTTTAAAATTATTATTATTTTGATTGTTGGTTGTGATTTTTGACTTTTGCTAGTTGAGACTATAGAGACTAGCCTAGTGTTTGACTTTAACTTTGGTGACATAGTTAGCATGGTAGAATGGTGTGGGACCCTAATCTAACTTAAGTTGACTCAATTTGACTTGCGTTCATGTAGAGAATGGGTCTCCTTGGTAGTTGGCCTTTTTAGTTAAAAGGCTTAATCAACTAGCTAGTGCATTAGGCCCATGACCATTTCCTAAGAAACCCTAACCCTAATCCCTACATGGCCGGCCATATCACAGCCCTTGGAGACCTAATCACACCCCTATATAAAGTCTCTTAATGCTCACTTGTCTCTTTTAGAAATCCCCCTTTAGAAACCCTAATAGTTCTTCCCCAAATCATCAAATCTCATCATTCCTCCACCAAATTGATCCCACTCACTTGCATTGGAGGTCATTTCTAGAGTAGAGGTTGTAGGGAGCTTGCTTGCAAGGTTTGGAGCTCACTTGGCCATTGCTATTGGAGTAGGACTTCTCATTTTTAGGACTTTTTGTTTGAGATCTCTCCTAATAGGTAAATGCCCCCAAATCCTATTAAATTTCTATTTTTTTTCATGATAGCATGCATATAGGTGTCCCTTAGCTGTAGAGCAAGTTTGGTAGAAATTTGTATCGTTTTGATATGCGTATCGGACACGTATCAGTGTCCTAGGCTTAGTGTTCGATGAAATGTCTCAATGGGATTTTTATTCATGTTTTGCAAAACTAATTTCATATTTATATAGCCCTATATGTGGGGATTTCATTTGCATTTGACTGAGTTTGTTTTGATGCATGTTTCATGTCCAAACTGGACACGAACATGCTGTCTGGACACCGTACAGGGGAGACTGTGCTCCCCTGCTGCTGCACATCTCGTACACGCTGCACGTGCCACGTGGACTCACGAGACATGGTATAGAGGAGGGGGCCATGTCTGACAGACCCCTCCCTAAGTTTCGGGACACCTCGTGTCTGTAGAGCCTAAAAATCAAGTTACGCCATGTTTGTACTACTCAACAATCAAGTTGCGTCCAAAAAATCAAGTTGTGCCACTGTTATGAAGTCCAAAATTAAGTTGCGCTACTGCTCAAGTTGTACCATATATCAGATTGTGCCTAAGCCTACGTGGCACCTGACAGTAATTGTCATCATTAACTGACATCACCGACAACTGACAGCACGTTAAACGAAGAAATCTTTTCGAATCCCGTAAAGCGTGGCGCTCGAGACGATTTGCTGTCATTGATGACAGCTGTTCAGCGCGCTCTGCAAGTTGTGCCTAGGCACAACCTGATCAAACTCTCCTCACAGACTGACACATAACCCAAATGATGCTACATGCCTATGCACTGAGTTGCGCCTAGGCACAACCTGATCAAGCACAGTTTGACTGTCTGACTGAAGCTCGCGCAAGCTGACAAAGTTGAAACAACTAACGTTCTAAAGCAGGATGATGTGGCATACATGCCACTAATCTCTCAAAATGTGTCCACTACTCTGTACACGACCATGCGCATCTCAATCATATGATGCCACGCGTCTAAATACAGTTAGTACACGTTCGAGTAATTGAATGGAAGTTGGCGCAACCTGAGGTTGGTGCAACCCGAAGCCGCGCAGTTCAACCTCACACACATCAGAATAATTGCTAAAATAGTTATTTTCAGAACTCTATAAATAGAGTTTCCAATTATTATCAGAGGACCAGAGATCAATAGTTCTTGCAAAAGTGCTGCTGTATTCTCCAGAGGCTTTAGTCTTCAAGTTCACATAGCCCAAGGATAAAGCGATCGTCTTTTGATCGGATTCCTAAAGTTGTACTTCCCAGAATTCATTGTGCTTTGTACTATTCTTTTCAAGTTTTGAATAAATTTTTTATTTTTACAAACAAAATAGCGACTCTGCTGGGGAAGACTTTCTCCTCCGACGAGAAGGTGACAACTCAATGTGATACCGTGTCAATCGACAAGACGCAGAAGACCCTGGTTGTTCAAGTCAACCAGACAGCCTATAAGGATATGATCAATACCAAGAGCACCTAGCACACTGTGGCTATTTCCAAGAACAGAATGCGCTCTGTGTGGACTCCTAAGCCTTCCACAGTTGTTGTTGCTCAGGCGCAACCTGAGCGCTTTGTGACCAAGGTGCAACCTGAGTGCTCTGTGGCCAAAGCGCAATCTGTCTCTGTGGCCAAGGCACAATATGTCTCTGTGGCCAAGGCGCAGTCTGCTTCTGTGGCCCAGGCACAACCCACTCACTTTGCTGCCAAGGCACAACCAGTGGACCGTTCTGTCATGGCGCAACCTATGCATCCTGCTACCCAGGCGCAACCCACTCAATTTTTTGCCAAGGCACAACCAGTGACCCTTTTGCCGTGGCGCAACCTATGCATACTGCTACCCAGACACAACTTGTACACTCTATTGCCCTGGCGCAATCCAAGAGAAATAGCCTTTTGGCTATTCCCTCTTCTTCTCATCCAGTTCTGAACTTAGAGAAGCAATGTTCTAGTGCTAGTGCTAGACAGAACAAAGGGAAAGGCCCTTTGGCACTTCCTCAGCTTGTGCAACCTGCGCCTACTATGGTTCAACAACAAAACAGAGGAAAATGCTTTTTAGCTAACCCTTCACAAAATAAAGGAAAGCACCATTTGGTCTTTTCTCAATCTTCCTCGGTCTATGACTCGGAGGAGAATATCTTAGACTGTACATTTGTACCAGTCAAAACAAGAACTCCCTTGAACAGAGATTCCTCTATTCTTAACAGAGGTCTTCAAATCTCTGCCAGGAGGGAGAATGCTGATCAAAGAGGTATCCTGCCTACCCCTATAGTAACTACTCAAGATCTTCCAACCTTGCGTATCTCAAGATCCAAGCAAGGAAAATTGCTGGTATCTCAAACAATGCACCAGAAGCAGAATTATCTGATTTGTGCGCCTATCTCAACAGGCGCCAATCAATATCAACCTCGTTGAAACGCAAGCATCCTATGCCAAAGGCCAACTTGCGCCAGAAACACATTTTTAAAGTGAAAGACCCAATCACTTATGCCAATGAGTTAGTACTTCCTTGTATACTCAAGGAACAAGACATCTCAGGAACAGAAACCATGTCCCGAATATCATCAAGGACAACGTTCCTGCAACTTCTTCCCATCCTGTTAGCGACCTCCGTGAACTCTTATATAGAAGCGGAAGGTTGCAAATCCATCCCGTCCAGCGGTGGTCCAACAACAAGAACATAATTACGACCACCATCATGAAGTTGTCATCAAATATTGTTGTCAGTCAGCCAAGCGGTCCGTCTTTGACAGTTTGAATTATGTTCAGACTCCTAAATCAATCTTAATAGATGAAAATGAACTTCTCTATGCTTCTGTTAACATGGCATCTCGAAGTATTGAGGGTGAAAAACGTCCAACACGTAATGCGTCCCGTAATCCTAGTCAGCAATACTTAGATCGGATTAGTGAATCCAGTGAAGGGTCTTTCAACATACCAGATCGAGAAATCGGGATTTGGACCAAGATGTCTTTAATCATGAAGATCTCCCCATCACTCATCTGGGAGAGAATTTTTTATCTGACTTTGACGTAGATAGTGAAAGCTCTGAACAAACTATCGCGTCAATAGTAGCAAAAGAGGTGACAGCATATGTCATTACAGAAGACCAAGACGCTTCTAGTTCAGCCAGTCAAGAACAACGAATTGCTGCACTGGAAGACAAACTAAAGACCATGGCTGAAATGGTAGCAAGTATGTACACCATAATCGTGGCTCAATATGCAGTGCCCCCGGTTATGAATCCTGCTATAAATCCTGAGTTCATAGCATCTTCTGTGCCTGTCAATGTTGGTTTGGGGGTACTGTCTCCCCATGTTGCTTCTGTATCGATTCAAGTCGCTCCTAGTCAATCTGGTGCTGAGGGTGGTAATTATCATGCTGTTCTTCCTCCTAACATCTCGAATCAACCCACCAATCTACAGTCATCAGGGGATACTAATGAGGCTGTAAAAATCTTAAGCACCCAGTTCGAGGCCTACAAGCAACAAACATGGTCTACAAAGACTTGGAAAAAACAACCTTATCCTGCGGAATGGAAGGAGGTTTAATTTCCACCTAAATACAAGCTTCCTACTATTATGCTGTTTGATGGCAACACTTCTCCAAGTCAGTATATCAATCACTTTGAAGTGATGACTGATCAATTGCAGCCAAATGATGCTCTTCTTACCAGGCTGTTCATCGGTTGTTTAGCCGGTACCGCATATGACTGGTGCCGTAGTTTGCATGATGGCTGCATAACCTCCTTTGCTGGTTTCAAGCAAATGTTCTTGGAACGATTTTGAGGGGGTCAACGACATGACTATGTATGCCCTCATTAAAATTAAACAAAGACACAATAAACTACTGAGAATTTTAATGAAAGATTCTGCCGTGAGGCACTCAAAATGCCCCTAGGAACTCCATCTGCTGTAACAATAGACACCTGCAAATCAAACTTGTTGCCTATTATCAGCATGTGGACATGATCAACACAATTCCAAGACTGGCATTCTTTCATTGTAAATGCCAAAGCTACGAAGGTTAGTGCTGAGAAGTTCAAATAGTTAGGAGTATAAATGGCTAATCCTAACCAGGATAAACATCCTACATCTGGCAACAATCGCCAAAATAATCGTAAGGACAAGGAAACGTTGGCCATCAATCTCAAGGGCAAGGAATCATTGGCAGTCAATGTTGCTCAGTCTACACCCACTCCATTAGTACCACCACAAAAGTTCTTTGTCCAAAAGAAGAGTACCTTTCGATGAAGATGATATCATGAGCATC